>LR142752.1:0-10077 GCA_900659605.1 Tisbe holothuriae
TTCTATATTTAAGGCGGCAAGTCTTCTCTCCCAACTGGCCTTCCCTCTTCCTACTACTCTGGATTCCGAGGCTGCCTCAAGAAAGTCAAGATCTTCCGGAAGAAGCTGGATTTGCTCAGGGGAGGCGGACACGGTCTCAGCCTCTGCACTGGCTCAAGCTGATAAATTGGATACGCATGAGAGACGAACCTGTCGAACGGAATAGAAAATCAGAATTAAGGCTTCCATAACTAGCGGTGTAAATGTCTAATGCACAAACAATAACTCAGAGTGGACGTTAATTGAAAGAATTAAGGGCTTATTCGTAACCATATTGCTACAGTATCTTCCACAAAGAGTTTGTAAAACGATCCATAAATGCAGTGGCACATCAGGTACAAGTGAAGTCCACATTTGTAAAACCCCAAGAAAAAAGTGTACTCAATAGCTTCCGGATATGAAGATTCTTGAACTGAAAAGTTAAAAAAAACATATAGAGGTATCAAACATATGAACTAAATCAGTGTCCGATGTCCTGAATGTCCTTTAATATTGATATACATGTGCACTCTATTTTATATTAATATTGAATGCAAAGGCTGTGATTTATATATATTGCATAACTAAAGTAATTTAATTAACACATAAGAGAAAGAAAAAAAATCCGTACCTGAGGCATTTCCTTGACCACTGAATGTAAGATACAGAAATCCCGAGCCCAGAGAAAGGAATCTAAATTGAGAATACAGAGACAAGAGTAATGAATACAACTAATTAATGCCTTGCTGAAATGGCAGAATAAAATATCATTGCAAGGAATTGTTCTGTACATCTAATTTTGATTGTTATTTTAAGTAGTTTTGTTTTATGTCATACGGTCATGGGGGTAGGAAGTATAAGCATATTTTTCTTCAAATTGGCAATATTAATCTAAAACGTTAGCGCCCATCCCAATTAACGAAGGCATCCAGAAACGCAATTTTTGGAAATGGCTACTGCATATACAGATTTCAAACATATTACTGATCTCCAAGACTAACACAACTTAAACACTATGCGGAAAGGAACCACGCTGTGGAAATAACAACACACTATTTGCCAGTAAAATACATAAATAATTGAGTAAATCTGAGCCGATAATAACCTTTTGAAGAAATTTGTACCCATGTGATGCAGTGGAGTTGGTCAAAAGTATGCTGAAGATTTATTAGAAAAACTGTTAATTGAGGAATACAAATGGAAACAAATATATATATATAATAGAAAGTAAAAAATATTGTGTAAATGCAATTATACATTTTTTGCATTGTATCTCATTTTAAGTCTAACGTTCAAACCTTGGTTCATGGTCCAAAGTCCAAACGATATAGAAGTATAAATATATCGGCTAGATCAATTATACAATAACATATTCAATGTCACGCATTAATTAAAGTTTGAAAATATTGGTTCCGCCTTTCCGGTTTAATGACGATAACTAAAGAGTACTGTTATCCATTGAACTCTGACGATAACCAACAAGCTCGCATATTCCTTTTCATTTAAGCACAAGTGCAAATAACGCAAGCTCGAGTGTGACACTACTGATGCGCCACCGAACATCCATGTTTCAAAAAGGGTGAAGCTGCAACAACGTCTAAAAATAACGATGTCGGTTTGTGACTCCTTGCTGCACATCCGAAACGACAAAGGAGGAGGAGGAGGAAGCGAAGCAAAAGAAAGGGAAGGAAAGATGAAATGGGATTGAAGAAGAAAATATCCATCTCATAAACTAAATGAGGAAAAAGTGCGCGAGCGCACCGAGCCAAAAATGCAAAGGCTGAGGGCGCGCAACACACAGGAGAGAACTCCGCGCAGGGCAGGAAAAAAAGAGAGAATGGGGCGCTAAATTACTTTCAGGAGGGAGAGGAAACTTGCATTCTCCTCTTGGAGAACACTTTTTGAACAAATGCATAACATTTTGATATTCTCATGGACATGCCTATGTTGCTGCTGCTATTTTTTGTAATAAGGAAGGCTAGCGATGTTTGAAGACCTCACTAATCTTCAAAATAGTTAGTTATGCATGTGGTAAGATCCGTTCTGTTCCCCCTCTCGACTATTTAATCTTATGGAGCGAAAGGCTCGAAAGCCTCATTCGAATTCTCCTTTTTCTTCTTCTCTCTCCCTCAGCTATTCAGCTATTCAGCCCAGCTGCGCACCAATCCTGCTGCTGCTGCTGCTGCCGTTTTTCCACAGACCTCGATTCGCGTCTGGTGGATGAAGCTTTTAATGTCTTTGCTTTCTGTCTTGGTTGCCTGATGTCGGCTGACTCGCCTCGTCATAAAATACACAAGAAGAAAAAGTGAGTTCGTGAAGCAGGGATCGTTCCAAAAGCTGGGCCTGGGATTCAAACTGTGAGCTGGGCATGTCGTCCTCGTCCTCGCCGTCAAAGCTGTGACTCCGTCGGGGGAAACGGACACGCCCACAAGGAGAGCAATCAGGTAGCATCGGGCCCCGCCCACAGAGAAAGTCGAGGCACGCCCTCCAAAGATTCAATCCAACGGAGAAGACATTAAGGTACGTAAGCCATCATTATTAGCTCGATTAAAAGCGTTATTCAAACGTTTGCTCCTCTCCTTGAGCAGATTGGATCATGTCCAACCCGGCTGCGTCGTCGTCGTCCAAGGCTTCGACCTCTGCGCCAACAATCATCCCCATCAAGCGGCCAGCGATCGTGCCCGCGGCAGGCGGTTCCTCTTCTTCAGCAGGCAAGACTATGACTACTGCTGTTCCCACCGCCAACGGGGGCGCCAAGAACAGAGTCTCGCTCACATCGGTGGCGCCGTCGTCGTCGTCCAGCACCAGCACCAGCAACGGCGCCAAGAGCAACCGACCCAAGCTCGTCCCAGTGGCGGTGGCGGCGGACGAGAGCAGCAGGAGCGAGATGGGCTCAGAGTCGCCGTCCAAGAAGAAGAAGAAGAAGGAGGGCAAGGACAGCAAGGGGTTCACCATCGACAAGACGTACCGCTTCGACATTGACCTCGACTTCAAGGAGGAGGACAAGTACGAGTTCAACTGGCTCGATCTGGTGGCGGAGGAGGCGGAGAAGAAGAAGAAAAAGGCGCAGGAACAGGTGAGAACAAAATACAAAGGATGAATTTGAACCCTATCTTGACTATGAATATATCTCTTTCAGGCCCGTAAGACAAAAGCCGCCTTCCCATCCGTCGACTCTGATGACGAGGAGGAGCTGAAGGCGCTCGCCCGCAAATTCGAGGCCAAATACGGCGCCGAAGACATCAAGAAGAAGAAGCGCGCCCAGAAGCTGGACGATTACGCCGACCTCGGTTACGGCTACGACAGCGACGACCCCTTCATTGACAACAGCGAGGTGCACGACGAGATTGTGCCCGAGAACGTGACGACGGCGCACGGCGGATTCTACGTCAACTCCGGCCTGCTCGAGTTCAAGGCGAGGGAGAGCGCAGAGGAAGACTCGGACTTTGAGGGAGTCATTCAGGAGGGCGAGAAGGCGACAAAGAAGAGAAAGCGGCAGAAGAAGGACGCAGATAAGACACAGCCCGCGGTCAAGAAACGCAGGAAGAAGATTGTGACCACGTCGAAGGAGATCCAGGGGCCGAACGCTGGTAAGGTGCAGAAGCAGACGAGCAAGGCAGCTTCGACAGCGGCGCAGCAGGAGTCGAGTGCGGCGTCTAGCGGGTCTGATCAGGAGAAAGTGAAACGGTCTCGTGCGCGGAAAGAAGGCGCCAAACCGTTGGGAAGGCCCAAGATGAGAAATCCCGACGGTACATTGGTGCACCCGCCAAAGCCTGGTCAGCAGCCGACTAGCGCTGCCAGTACAAGTGCCCCAGCAACGAGTGCATCCACAACGACAGCAAGTGCGAGCAAAGTGAACGCGCCCACTCTGCCAAAAGTGAAGAAACCCGTTCTGCTCAACGGAGGTGGTGGCAGCAGCAGTGCTCAGGCTGCCGGTGGGAGCACCTCCCCAAAGCCGTCCTCGGCCTCCACCTCGCCGTCCATGCAGCAGCAGGCGGCCGCGCTGGCTGCCACGATGGCCGCCCTGGGAGGAGGCAACATGACTGCGGCGCAGAGCACACAGATGATGCAGTACCTAGCGCAGTTATCGCCGGCAGAGCTGGCGCAGCTGAACCGCATGCAGACACAGTCCGACCTCGAGGCGCAACAGGCGTACTACATGCAGTTGCTTGCTAAGGAGCAGCAACAGCAGCAGGACGCCATGCTACAGATGCTGATGCAGGGTCAGGTGGCTGCGATGCAGGCGGAGCAGGTCAAGCAAGACCGGGCTAAGAAGCAGCAGCAACAACAACAGGAGGCGAGGCGTAAGAAGCAACAGCAGCAGGCGCAGAAGGACAAGGAACTGAAGGCAGCCGCGGCAATGCAGCAGAAGAAGGAGAAGCTCCTACAGCAGAAGAAGGATGAGAAGCTCAAGCAGGAGAAGGCCAAACCGGCCGCCGCCGTTGCCAAACCGCCTCCTACTGTCATTGATATTGACATTCCGTCTTCTGTGTCGATGGCTTCCGCTGCATCGGCTGCATCAGCCTCGATTCCAGCGACCATCACGGTGTCCTCTAAGCCCACCTCCTCTGCCAGCCTCACCATCACCCCAGCAGCGAAAGCAGCGACCACAACCTCGAACGTCGCCAATCTCTCCGAAGCTGAGCGGAGGCTGCAGCAACAGCTCGAGCAGGAGACTCAGCGGTTCCTTGGCAGTCAGCAGCAGCAGGGGAGTAGTAGCATGGCTGATCCTGTCGCACTGGAGCTTGTCCAAAAGCCCCGTGCAAATGAAGTTTTAAAGAACAGCTACAACAAAGCCTACGATCTCAGCAACAAAAAGGATCCGTCCGCTGTGCTTCAAGAGGAGCACAACCGGATCAAGGAGCAGCTCCAGCAGCAAGAGAAACAGCGTCAGCTACTGCAGCAGCAGAGAGCCAAGGAACAGCAGAGACAACTAGAAGAGAAGAAGCGTAAAGAAAAGGAGTTGCATGAGCAGATGCGGCGGCAAGAGAGGGAGAAGGAGGATCGGTTACGAAAGCAGCGTCTAGAACAGCAAGAGGCGCTGCGGCGGCAGCAAGAAGAGCTTATGAAGCAGAAAAAGGAGCAAGAGGATCACCTTCGACGTCAGCAGGAGGAGCTCCGAAGGGAGAAGGAAGAGTTTGAAAGGCGCAAGCAGGAGCAGGAGCTGATGAGGAAGCAGCAGGAGGAGCTGAGGCGACAGGAGGCAATCAAGAAGCAGAGGGAGGAGGAGCAGCTCAGGAGGCAGCAGGAGCTTCAGAGGCAGGAGGAGCTCAGAAAGAAGCAGCAAGAACAGATGGAACAGCTCCGGCGGCAGAAGGAGCGAGAAGAGCAACTCCGTCGCCAAAAAGAGCATGAGGAACAACTAAGGCGGCAAAAGGAGCGCCAGGAGCAACAACTTCGTCGCCAAAAGGAAGAGGAAGAACGCCTCCGAAGGCAAAAAGAGCAACAGGAGCAACTCCGCCGCCAGCAACACGAGGCCGAACTGAAGCGCAAACGCGATGAGTCCGACCGCCTGTTGCAGGAGGCGCTTCAGTTGCAGCACGCCAAGGAGATGGAGATGAAACAGAAGCAGGAGCAGGATAATATGTTAGTTCAGAAGAAGCGCCAGCAAGAACAGCTGCTTCTGCAGCAGCGGCAGCAGCAGGTTTCTCAGCAGCAGAGACAGCAGCAACAGCAGCGGCAACAGTCTCCGATGCTGAGCAGCGCTGTCACCGTGCAGAGGCAACAGTCCCCAATGCTGAGCAGCACCTCCATTCAACAACGCCAGCAGATCAACACGTCGCCCATGCTCAGCAGCGTGTCCGTGCAGCAGCCCCAGCAACAACGTCAGCAGATCGCCACCTCGCCCATGCAGCGGTCGCAGATTAACAGCACATCCCCCATGATCAGCAGCAGCACGAACCACGTGCCCGGAAGCCCCGCCGGCTTCTTCCCCGTCAGCCCTCAGCAGCAGCAGCAACCTCAGACTCAACCAAAGCTCCCCACCTCACCCCAGATTATCACCAGCTCACCCATGACTTCGTACACATCGCCGCCGGGAAATTTACAACCGCTGCCTCAAATCAATTTCAGCGCCATGCAGCCGCAGCCAATTAAAACCGTGATGGTGACCAGCAACCAACAGAATCAACAGCAGCAGTTCTTTAACCCCGGGCTGAACACGTCCAAGACGTCGGCCGCCACGGTCGTCGTCTCCTCCCCGGGCAGGTTCATGGCCCAGCCGATGCAGACGACGACGCAGTTTGTGGCCAATAGCAGCAATGGGGCCGGCGGCTCGTCGCTGACCAATCACAGCATGAGTAGCGTGCTTAGCAGCCCCAGTCAGCAGCAGCAGCCAGTGAAGCTGAACAGCAGCCCGAGTGGTGGGTACGTGACCACGACGTCTCAGCAGCAGCAGCAACAGTTGTTCCAGGGAATGCAGCCGCTGCCGCAGATGCAGCCTGGCCAACAACAACAGCAGCAGCAGCAAGCTCCGCAACAACAACAACAGCTGGGCTACTTCACGATGCCCAAATAAGTTATATAATTTGATATCTCACCAAAAGTTCGGATCTGACTATTTTTGCTAGACTGTTAAGTACCTTGCCATAATTACCTTGTAAAACTACAAAATAGCGATTCATTCTGTGGAGAACAAATCCGCTTCTCACCATGTACTAAGCTGCCTAAATGATTCTGATGATGAGAATGACAATGTCGAATTTGCATAATAATATTTTCAGCTCAACATTTGAACACACACTTCAAAAAGACGCTATTGCTAAACATATAATGATATTTTGTGTGCACTATGGATCGTAGAAATAAAGCCAAATAGAAGCAAACATTTAATAATTTGTGACTAATTTTGTTTAAAATTTATTTGTTCACACAACACATGTCTGTGCTTTCATCATATTACTAAATCCGCTATTTGACTCCTGACAAAAACTTAACCGTGAATATACTTGTTAACTGAATGATAATATTACAACATTGAGTTTTTAACCTTCTCCATTTGGTTATTGACTTTAAGATCTGTGTGATGGGTCCTTTAGATCCCGTATTGGTCTTCTGATCTTCCGAACTTGTAGACGAGCGATCCGACAAAGATCATGAGGTTCTGCATGAAGATGGCCCAGCCGGGGGTGGCCGTCAAAGGGTTGAAGCTCGTCTTGTCCACGACTAGAAACAGATAGAAAGGGCATTTAAAACAGGCTGATACCGCATCAGTTGCAATTAAATTTGTGTAAAGTCATGAGTATTGTTTTGGTCTTATCTAGATAGTAGATATTAAGTACTATAGCAACTTGCTATAGTATTTAGTAGATATCTATACCCCCTAGTCTTATCAAGGAATTCTAATCTAATTCCTTGTCTTCTTAATCTAAGATTTTGGTCAAGTAGAGGAGCGCTACATTTATACATTAATAATAATTAATACTTCTCGAGCCTTTCTCCATAAATGGAAGGTCCATTTTAATCTCGGGATAATTCATTATTAGATCTGCTTTAAGTGACTCCTTCACTTACGCAGTGCCTGGTCCCTGTCCTTGAGGTACTCTCCGAAGAGGATCCACGTTGCCCCGAAGAGCGCACCGAACCCGATGAGGAATCCGAGGAAGAACCAGACGCGCGCGCCGCGGACACCCAGGCACCCGTCCGTGTACGAATCGCCGCGGATCTGACCCTGGGAAACGGCATTCACCCTGACAGAAGAGAAAGGAACTATGAAGGAAGATTGTCTTCTTCTCCGTTATTCAATCTTACATGAAGAATGAGATCGTCCCGAAGACGCCGCAGATGTGGAAGACGTCCATGAGCTGAGTCTTGTCTGGGAACACGACGGCAGCGTCGATGGCGATCCACCAGCCGGTGAAGAACTGGAAAGAAGAAGACCAGCATTGTCGATAGAATTCCTTGGAAATGTCTACTAAATAATGTTCTTACGAGGAATCCAGCGACGACTGAGGCGATCATGTTCCTCTTGTCCGAGGCGACCTGCAGACATTCCCACTGGGGGAGCTGGAAGTTGTCCAGGCAGCCGGCCATGATGGATGAGGTTGGAGAGGGAGCAAGGAACGGGTCTAGAAGGGTTAGAGTTCAATTATGGACGAACTTTTATTTGCATATGCAAATGTCAAATGGTGTTCTACCTTCTGTGGGTGTGTTAAGTACTCAGCGCCGTGACGATTCGTAGCGTCAAGGCCTCAGTGGCAAAGGAGACGAAGAAGCCTTTCAAGTGCACAAGGCCCAAGGGAGGCAATGGTTCGGAAATCTCTTTTCGTTTCCTTTGTCTTTGGAATTCCACCAAAATAATGTTTTTACTGCAGCTGAGCTCGTTTGCCTGATAATAAAAAAGTCTGGCTGAGCTCTGAAGCAGACTGGCCCCAGCTCGTTTCGTTGCTCTTCGCTCAGCCTCAAGGCTTCTGACTCAGTGGCTGAGTGAGTGGCCAAGGCAACGAAGACGCAAAAAGCAAGGCAAAGGTTGAGTGATAAACGGCGGAGCGCGAATAATTTATCGTTTATCCTGGGCTTCATATCTGAAGTACTCTTTATGAATCTAGAATTAATTATATGTTTGTAATTTTTTATAATATAGAATTATCACATATTGTAATCCTATGTTCGAAAGGCTAACATGATAACCCAAAAATTGATTTGCCCAGAAATTTTATTTGCCCAAAAATTGATTTGCCCAAAATAAGAGCTTCGTCGTTTTTTATGTACAACATCTCATCCTCAATCCATTCAGAGCCTGATTATTTGACAAACTGATGTCAATTCTCTGACTGGACGTGCAAAACAGCTTTCCAGCTGGGCACTCAGCCGAGGTCTCCGTGCCGTCCGGGACCACGCCGTTCAGCTCGGCCACGGTGAAGCACTCGCTCTCGACCCAGCTGTTGGACGTGGTGCAGAACATGCGGAAACAGGTCCAGGCAATCGCAAAGTCGAGAAACCCAGACTGAAATATAATGACTGAGGCATCTCATTTTTCCTCTCTGAATATTATTTGGCCATACCTTTGTCGACCTCGTGTCAATCTCATATTTATTAAACCCTCCTGAGCAGTTGTAATAATCACTCTCCCAGGATCCCACCAACGCTTGGTTTTGATGCCCGTCCACCACAGTTCCATTAACATCACCACACTGGAACCGCACACCGGATATGCCCCGGCCTAAACCGGTGGCGCGACGGGTCTTGAACCCGGTAATGTGGACTAGCCCAGGGCAAACATCATCTGGGCCAAAGGAACCGCAGGCGCCCTCGATGGAAACTAGATACAATGTGGTTAAATACTGAGATTTCTTATTATACAACAGAGTTAACCCGTACTTGGAGGGTCTGTGGGACATTCCAGAGGGGAAGAGCAAGGTGCAGCTTCACTGTCAGCACCAGCGCCAGGGCATATTGTTGCTCCGCCCCATGTCGGCGAACTGCAGGTTCGTGTTCGGTTGCTGGTTCCTCCCCCTGCTCCACAGGTAGCTGAGCATGCGCCCCACGGCTCCCAGCTGTTCCAATTGCCATCAACTGTATATGCATATGTGTTATTTGCTCCTAGACCTTAAATGCGTTTAAGAGTCTTTATTACCTTTTTGAATAGTTCCTCTGAAGAAAACAGGCTCTCCGTCAATTTCCACCAAGGTTACGAGGGCGTCCAATCCCATGAGGGTGCATGTCTGAGAGCTTGAATCGTACGAAGTCATCTTGCAGTCAGGTTGGAAGGCATTGCATCGGCTTAAGCATTCTACCACGGATCTAAATGGCAAAAAATATATACTTCTGCACATGTAACCTACTAAAGCTCTGGAGTTGGAGCATAAAAACTAAATTTCATTGAAGTGTACAGAAAGATTAAATTTATGTAACCTTCACACTTTATTACTACATATTACTACACTGTATATAGTATAGTTTACCTTGCAGTACTCGTCATATTAATGTTCAACCGATCGACAGTTCCATTCTCCACCATCATTCTCTGGAACACTTGTCCATCTCTTGGCAGCCCCACAAGCTGGGAGCTTCCACAGACTTTGAATATTATTACAAGTACTATTAAAGCTCTAAATACAG
>LR142753.1:0-10070 GCA_900659605.1 Tisbe holothuriae
ACTCACCGCATATGCATTTGCCAATATTCCAGCCAAAACCACCGCCATGAGCGTGTTCTTCAACCTCATGTTGTTAAACGTTCTTCTCAGATTAATGCAAACTCTTGTTCAAATTTGTATTTGTTTACAGACAATATGACAGACAAAGTCAGTGCAGAAGATAACAGTTTTAAAGGACATTGTCAAGGTTAAATGTGTACTATGTGAAAACATAATGCAGCATGTCTATTGTAGGTTGAAACGTACGTTTGTTACGTGAACCGTGAACTAAGAAAGTTTCGAGTTGTGTCATGAGCTTACTTATGCCCTTCGCTGTTATGGTAATAAATCAGTGAATTACTTTAGTGCTCAGTCAAAAAAAATTGGCAGTAAAACAAAAAAAATCTTCTTGCAAGTCGCTCGAATTCGACTCAAAGGGTAGCGAATCCCCCTGCAGTATGATGATGAAACCAAAAGGCCAAGGGCAAAAATATATCAGCAGGGACAAGAAGTTACCAAATTATTAACAGTTGTTATGCTTGACATGATGATAGTTAAAAGAGTTAGCACAATACATGTTTATTTTTTAACACTTTTGTTGCTCGTGACATCTTTGATAATGGATTGTGCCTTGTGCTAAATACCTTTTACACTGATCCACTTCGATAGAGTCGTTGGTGTATTGGCAATTAAGGGAACAGAGGTAGTATATGGGCCTCCACCCCTTATATTCGTCGCAATCCAAATCTTTGATTTCGTACCCTGTATTTTTAATAAATATTGTTACATATATAACTTCATTATCAAAAATATATTTTTAACTACAAAAATATTTTTGCCCAATTAATTAAAACTAACGAATGCCAATGGAAACTATGTCTTAGTTAACTTTTAAAACTAACAATATGCTCGTATTTAAGATGTGTAACATGTGAGCATTAGCAAAGTAAAAAAATTATGTGTAATATTTGAATGCTTGGCAAATGTCTTTTTTTGCTTCTCAGCTTACTCATAGTCAATACCAGAGGGATACATTCATCTAGAAAAGAGATCTTGGGATTTGCGGCCCTATATATAATAAACTTGACCTTTATTTATATTTCCTTCCACTCGATGGCAATCAGACCCATGATCGACATGAAAGGAAATTTTTTTGAGATATGTTTGATTTTTGTTCAGTCTGCTGTTGTTAGGGGTGAGAATCGGTAAACCGAAATCAAAACTTTCGGTATCGGTAATTTTCCAAGTCAAAACCGGTAATTACCGGTAATTTTCGGTAAAAATGTATGTACTAAAATAGGCAAAAGAGCTCAAAATGTATATTTCAATGAAACAGTTAATTTTACCCTTATATACTGTATAATATATCCATTATGAATATTACCTTAAGCATTTCAAATATATTTAATACATATGCTTTCAAATGCACATATTAGGCCCTAAATTTGACATTTTACTTAGTAAAATATCAATTTCGGTAAATTACCGGTATTTTTAAGCAAAACCGGTAATTACCGACCAAGAAAATTACCGGTAAACCGGTTTACCGGTTTACCGATTCTCACCCCTAGCTGTTGTTCAATCCAGTCCATTCAAGTATGTTTGCACATTTAAGCAAACCTTCACAATTTTCCTTTCCTGGATTTGACAGACCAACCCATGTGCCTTTGCCTTTTATAAATGACAATAAGATTATTGCTTGTACAAACCTGGTTGGATTACTCAAACTTGTCTTTTAGTCGTAGTGATCTATGGTACAAACCAACAAGACGAAACACAGATTGTGTAAATTTATAGGAGCCCTTTGGGGCACATATTTGGAAAAAAAATCCTAGGATAATTGCATTTCAGAGTAGATGAGGTATTAAATTACTTGGTTGATAATTGGCAAAGAAAAGAGCTCATTTATCAAATTTGGAAAAGTAAGGTATGCACAATTTAGCAAAAAATATCCCTCTTTTGGTAGATTTTATCTTCTTACCTGAAGCTAAATACTCATTATGATATTCCAGAAAAGCAATCATTTCATCTATAGATGCCATAGTAGCCAAATGTGATCTCCCTTCATAGATTTCGTGACACTCTTTCCGTGCTTTGTTCCCAGTAACGGATTGTTTAAAATACTACAATATATTGAACTGCGTTACTCAGGCTCACTACTAAATAGATTACCAGTTCCAGAACGAGGCAAGCCCAAATATTCTTTGCGCTACCGGCATCAGTTTCAATAACTCAGTATTGGGATTACCTTATAAAATATATCCTCGGTAAATTTACTTTGTTCAAATCCAAGTTGCTCAGCTTTGTCGTGGCAAATTACTGGTGACGATTTAGTGACTGGCACGTTTGAAGTAGCAATGATGTAAGGCAATATAAATTGCCATATCCAGGACATGTTTTAGGCGATAATTACCCAAATATACTGGGGATGTATCTCGAACAACATATGCTTATATAGGGATTGTAATGAAAACTTTAATGAATTTAAACTTTAAATTAGATTTCTGTGTTTTGAAAAATATCAGCCGAATAATTGAAATATAAATTTTCAATTCTTCTCCAACAAACTGCTGCATGCCACAGTGACTGTGTCCAAACCCATTCTAAGTCATACTTGTGGATAGTGCAGTTGGCAATATATAGAGGAGAAAATATTTGCTAATGATATAAAATGCCCGTTAATTTATTCTATTAATATATTATAATAGCCTTTTCATGTAATTATAACTTTAAATTAGTTAACTTTATGGCGAAAAGATATTAGCAAAATAATGAAAAGATAACTTTATTATTTTAATAAAGAATGTACAGTTAATTAAACGGCGCAAGTTTGATTCACGGCCATTTTTTAAAAATCCTTCTTCAAAAACACCCAGTTTAAGTCATGCATGTGGTAAATAACATGAGATTTGGGGTAAAAAATATTCGCTTTTTACATGAACTGCCGTTATCCATTCCATTAAATAAATAATATAATGGCAAGATGAGTCTATTTTGCTGATGCCCTGTTTTGAAACTATTCCATGCTCATTTTTATGACACAGCGACATGATGATTGTTAATATAATTGTAATTTGACAGAATATATAAATTAACAGTGTATTTTTGCAATACCCGAATATATATTATTGGTTCCCTTTTTTGAGCGTTTACCTCAGTCCAATTCCGGCAGCACCAATCCAACAATTTAACTCAATGGAGCATAAATAATTATATTTTGCATCGAAACATCCAGTGTCGTCAAGTACTGCATATGAAACACATATAAATATTAAAGATATTGATCTGGATTGGCATTGCATGGATTTTGTACGTATATATATTGTATCGTGCAATATATCCCTTAGCAGCTATGTAAGAGCAGAATAGAATGGAAAATGCTCCCTTAAATAAATATGATGTACTTAACAATTATATATCAACCCTGAACTTACTTCCAAACTCCTTAATTCGAAAGCAATTCTCTTTTTGTTTAGAGTTAATTTTAACTCCATTGAGAAACGTTTGATTCTCATGAATGCCGCCTTTGTCAGGGCGATCCCAGGTTAGTGGTGACATACATGATCTGTAAAAAAGTCCATTGCAATCTATCTCCTCTGGATTACTCAGACCAATCCAAAGCTGTTCATTATCTGCAAAAAGGCATCCATATGTTACAATTATAGTAATATATATATAGTCATGCAGCCACAGATCTGTAATGGTCATCATACAAATCTGTGCCTGCAGCTGACGAAATTCTAACTCGTTGAAAAGACTATGGCATATGTTTGGAATTCTGCTTTTCCTGAGTCATGTCATGTAAAGTAAGTAGTATGTCCACCTTCAAGCAGAGTAGCAGCTAATGAACGCCCTTCGTGTGTATATATAAAGAGAACTATTCCATTTTATCCTCCCTGACAATTATGATTGATGATTTATGGCTTAACTTACTCCAATTAACATAGTAGTCCCAAACTTCCTCCAATTCTTCCTGACTTGTTATTGAAGCTAAAAACGACAACCCAGGCAAAGCTCTCTCGCACTTTTTCCTGGCTTCCCAGCCTTCCACTTTAGTGTCAGAGTACTAGGTATAACTCAGATGTTAAATTTAGCTTTATATATTGAGTGTATTGAATTCTTTTACCTTGTAATATATTGATGATCTCCGAGTACGAGTACAGGGTGTAAAGTTATGGGTGAGGAAATGCCCAATTTGAGTCCAATTTCCAACCTTAAGATCCGTTTGTAAAGTTTCTAGGAGTAGAGGTATTTTAGTGCAGAATTTTTTCGAACGAGTAAAATACTGCGACAAAATTTCTTTAAGCAATTTATTCTATTTTTGAAAAGATGTAGAAATGGGTTAAATTGTGGTTAACATAATATTATTAGCACGTATTTGTCCCCTAATTTGTCCGTAGTCTAGTTTTGTCAAAATAGTAAAATAATTGTTTCTCATTCATGAAATTGTTTTGTATATTTAAAAAATCATAATAATTGTTTTTGTAACCTACTGGAAAGGAAAAGGTTGATTAACAGCCACAGAGCTGGCGTTCTTTGCCAATTTAAGGCCATTGTTAATGGGAAGGCACTAATGTCGACTTTGCCTAAAATGGCACATTTATATGCTGTGCTAATGTGCAAAAGGATATTTATGCATTAATACTACTACAAATGCAATAATAGGGACACAAATGTTGCACATATTTGAAATCCAATTAAAACTTTTTCCGTTTCCAAGCAATTTGCATTAAGTGCAACAAGATATTGGAATCATTTTGATCTCTAAAAACCAAAATTGTTTCTTAAACTTGTTACTCAACTTTTAGGTATCTTGGCATACATTTTAGTAGTTTGTTGGAGCCATTCCATAGCCATAATTATTGCAATTAATCGCGCATGTACTTAAAAGTTCGACTAATAACCCCCTCCGGATGATGTGCTCCATAACCGTGACTAACGTAATATGGGCAGTGATAAACATGCAATTACATTGCTACACTAAAAGTTTTAAAAGCATTTTTTCGTACCTACCTATATTTGAAGGAACTAATAAAAGCGGGTATGCATGCCAATGAGAACGTTCAAAAATTTGACACAGAGGGCAGTTGGAAAAAAGTATGTTGATGTAAAAGTATTGTTTTCCAAATCCATGATTCACCTCAGCTCTAGCTAGCTCTGCTTATTAATAGTGCATATTTGAAAATGTTGAAACCATTAATTATCATCTAAGTTAGTTTTTCCAAAGTTCGCAAATTGAATAATTTGGTCCCAAATTCCCCAAAACTGGCAACGCTGATATTATCCAGCAATATGTATTTTAGGGAAATTATGTGTTATTCAAGTTTGGAAGGACATGATTTGCATTCATCCATTACAAATACACATTTTTATGCAACAAATACACGTCATTCTGTGATAAAATTGTCCTTACAAATTTTATCAGGGCAAAATTGGAATTCCAATTTTGCCCTGATAAAATCCTGGTGTTTTCGGTCAAATCATCAGGGCAAAATCGGAATTCCAATTTTGCCCTGATAAAATCCTGGTGTTTTCGGTCAATTCATCAGGGCAAAATTGGAAATCCAGTCGAATTTTAGGATAATTTGAGAAAGTGTATTTGTAAATATATATAGTGTATTTGTCAACAAATCACAAGAAATGCAATATTGCCCATTTAACATATTTGAGTGAATGAATTATACTCTCCACTGTTCTAGAATTTCAATTTCTTCTCCCACTTTCTCTTCTGGATTCAGAAACTGCGAGATATAGAAGATTTTCCACTTTTGATTGTTTTGTTTGCCTCCCAGACTGGCAACTTTTCACAATTTTGCCGAGGAATTATTTAAACTCGAAATATTTCTAATAAGTTCCAATTAAAGTGAGAACACTAAAGTTCTAATAAGTTCTGTTTTAGGCTCACCAGGCCTGTAAACACTTTAAAACAGTTGAATATACAAATTGAAGTTACGTATTTTATTTATGCCATAGTTATAATCTTCTTTAGAAGCAGCCTTTTTCATCTTCCCCATCAGAACAATCAACAAATGAGTCACATGCTTGACCGTAACCAATCCTGAACCCATTGTAACATTCAAAATAGTCGCATCCGCTCTCATCACTGCCATCCTCACAATCAATTCTGATGTGACCATTACACTGACCGTCTTTTGGAATGTATTGACCATTGTTACAGCGGAAGTAGGGTGCTAGAGGACAATATGTGAGAGTTTGGGTTTAGCTCGGATTCTGCAATATCACTAACTCAATAAAAGCTGAATAATTGAAACTATCTACAGCTACTATCATTCTGTAGCTTTGCCTTGGCTCAGATTAGTTTTAAAAACGAACAAAGATTTCTTTTTACCAAGCAGCCAATAATAACAAACCTTTATAATCAGTACTTTGTTCACATTGTTCATGTTCATCAGACCTATCAGCACAGTTGAATATTCCATTACATTCCATTGCTTTATACTCATCTTCTCCAATAGATGAGCAATCATGCTGTTGACATAGCTCGTACTCATCAGACATATCAGGACAATCAATACTTCCATCACATGCATAAAATGCAGACAACAGTCCAGCTATCCTGATTATGGAGGAAAGGGCAAAAGTTAACACACAAAAAGTAGATTAGCATTTGTTTGATATAAAAATTGAAAATATATTGATTCAAAAATGTACAGATAGAGATAGACTACAGTTCAATTTTTGACCTCTTCTTGTATAAGTCAAGGAAACATTAAAAAACAATACAATCAGATACAATAACTTTGTTCATACATTACATACCTGCTACACTTATAGAAACTGCACTTAGTAACCTCCAGCTCCTTCAATTGTGATAAACATGTCAAAAACATTCCTCTCTTCTCATACTCTTGCTCCTCGATCACTTCATTTACATGTTCAACATATGTATCTGATTCATATTCCAGCTTCCAATAGCTTCCGTCCATAAAAAGGCCAAGTATGTACAAACGAGACTTTTGATTTGCATGAACTGATTGATTTACTAGACAAGTCAATTCATCAGATCCGTCCATGCAGTTGTAGACTCCATTACACCTGAATTAATTAAACATTCATTTTATCATATTTTGATAAGAGACTAAAACTCTTTACATCATGCATGTGTATTGTAAAGGACTCTAATTACCCTTAAAGTCTTTGTTCAAGATGACTTACTTATGGGTATGCGGTATTTTAGTACTTCTGTCTCCATAACACTCAAATACTGGCATATCCTTATCAGCAGGGAGGTAATTTTGATATAAGTGGTCCAATTGGGTGTCCCAATCTTGGCAGTGATCATGCTCATCTGAACCATCAGGACAATGGGGAATCTTATCACACTCAAATCCAGCTAAAATTGTGTATAATTATTTCATACTTAGAGCTTTACACTTTACAACGCCATATTAAAGCCTGGGTTGTACCATAAAATTCGAGACATGGCACATGGTCAATGAAATGGGTAAAACCAGGTATTTGAACCTATCTCGACAGGTTTTCTTTACCTGGTATATTGTCCCCACTGCTCAAGCATTGGAACTGCTCATAGCCACACTGGCTTCCTTCATCAGATCTATCGTCACACTGGAAATGTTGATCACATACATATTTAAAGTCAATGATTTGCTCATTTGTAGCACAATGGAATTGATTATATGTACAATTTGTGAGTTCATCCGAGTAATCGGCACAATTCTTGGCACCATTACAGCGTAATGAATAGCTGTAAAACAGTAGAAAAAATTAAACATATTGTTGCAATTGTACTTCAAGTCTTGGGAGGTACTGAAGGTAAAATATCAAATCATGATGTCAATGAAGAAAATTTTTACTCACTGTATCAGTTCTCCAGATTGGGGACACTTGAAACAATAATATTCATCTGCTCTGTCAAAGCAATCTACAACTCCATTGCAAACTTTGTCATAAGAAATGGACTTTAAATTTCCATATCTCGTAAAGCATCTGGGGAAAAATTGACATGAGAGTTGCTTTTATATTATAAATTATAATATGATGTCCTACTGAAATAAAGATGGTGGTTCACAGTCAATTTCATCATCCCATCCTGGACAGTCAAACACCCCATCACACTGCTGAGCTTCTTGAACATAGGGAATAAATCCTGGGGGACCTCCGCTCATTATGTTGGTAGGGCTACAAATGGTGTACAATCCTCCAGGACAGTGTGCGTGCTCATCAGAGTAATCTGAACAATCTGTCTGCTTGTCACATTCCTATAAAATAAATTAACTTATTCTTTCTCAGAAGTATCATTGATCTCTGGCAACCAAATACCTTATCTTTTGCAATGACCCCCAAACCATCCATACAAAAGAAAACCTCTTCCTTGTATGGACAATCTTCATTCTCATCAGAACCATCTTTACAATCCACTTTCATATCACACTCCTATTAATATAAACATTCTTCAGACAATAATGAAATAGTCTAATAATGTTATGACTACCTTTTCTTTAGGAATGACCTGCTGGTACAACTTACACTGGAATACATAGTCACAATTTATGTGCTCATCTGAGCGGTCAATGCAGTCAACAACCTGATCACACTCTTTGCTGAGAGGAATAGTCTGGTTACCTATATGATTCATGTCCGGATAAGTTGAATATACTGTGTTTATATTGTTTACCTGAAGAGCAGTTAAACACTTTTAGACAATCTCCTCCCATTTCATCGGAGAGGTCAAAACAGTCAAATGTCCCATCACACATCCTATCTCTGTGAAACGTTTGCTGGTCCAGAGAAGTGCAATTGAAGTGACACTGGTTATGCTCATCAGAACCGTCCTAAATGATGCATGTAAACTTATACCAATGTTGTATACCATTTGCAATAAATTTATATCTAGGTGGCAATTCCCAATGTGATGCATTTGGGTTATCCCCTGTTAATGCCAACATAATACAGTTACAATTTAATATTGTGATTTACCGTCTTTTCATCTTATCATTCAATTTGCTGCACATTTACACACCTTACAATCTGCCTCTTCATCGCATTCATAAGAAATATCCACTGTCTCATTGTCCTTGCAGGTAAATTTGCATTTTTCAACAAGTTCATCAGAACTGTCGGCACAGTCTGCAACGCCATTGCACTCAGAATCCACGTGAATAAATTGATCACCGCTGGCACACCTGGAAGAGTGGAAGACAAAATTAATGTTGCTTACAGACAAATGTTAAAATTGTTACAATAATTTATGACATTCTTTATTTTTCGCTGCAATGAGGAAATTCTTCAGCGTACACTCCTGTGTGCCATAAAGAGGATATCAGCATTCACCATCAAATATGTATATTTTCATATTTTACATAAACTATCTCACACAAAAATTACCTATCTAAAATGAACATATATAAATAATTTATGAGTACACAAGCCAAAAACTCACCTAAATATTTCCTTCTCATTAATGTTATCACAACCAGGATGTTCATCAGAGAAATCCTCGCAATCAAACTTCCCATTACACTCTAAGTTTGCATCAAGCCATTGATCTGAATATTTGCATTCAAAGAAAGAGCAATTAAGCTCATCAGATCTAGGAACAAGATTGAAGTATGAGGCAGTTCTCCCAGCTTTTATTAGAGAGCGTTAATATTTCGTTCTCACAGCTTTTATTAGAGAGCATTAATATTTCGTGAGGTTTCTAGTCTTACCCATCATCGCAGTCCTCATCTTTATCACAGATAAACATAGGAAGGATCTCTTTCCCTCCATCGCATGTGAAAATTGGGCATTCATCATGCTCGTCGCTGTTATCCAAGCACTCTGAAAGGCATTAATTAGCGACTATATTACTGTATATACTACCCATGTTTGAAGTATTGACATTGCAAAATATGGAAAATGTTTCAAATAATATTGTATTGGACTTTCAATTCTAACATATTTATTAAATGTATACTCAGCTTATGTCTCCAAAGTTAATACCTGGCATTCCACTACACTCCAACTCCTTTAAAATGTACCGTCCACTCTCTTTACACATCATAAAGTCATCTGATTTATAGAGAGAGCATCCAAGGGTCTCATCTGACCCATCGGGACAGTCAATGTTG
>LR142754.1:0-10071 GCA_900659605.1 Tisbe holothuriae
CACCACTGCCTCCAACCACTGGTAACCGCTGGCCCCCCGGGGGCCCCGCGCCCGACGGGGGGGCGGGGCCCAGGGAGGAGCTTTTCAGGACTTTAAATAGCACTTTTAGCTGGAAGTTTCAGTAGGAACAGCAGTAGCTCAGTGGTAGAGTACTGGTAAATGGATCAGAAGGCGGTAGGTTCAAGCCCCCCCCCCCTCATGCTCCCCATTTTTATTTATTTTTTTTCTCTTAGTTGCATTAAGTATTAATTATACCATTGCTTTTTTATATTATATAAACTCTAAATAATTTATAGTGATTATATACATACGAAATAAGAATGATTACATTACATTCTTTGTTAAAAATGTTAGGTTAAAAATGTTCGGTTACGTTCCGTTACGTTCGGTTACGTTCCGTTAAGTTCGGTTACGTTCGGTTACGTTCGGTTACGTTCGGTTAAATGTTTGGTTAAACTGTTCGGTTAAAATGTTCGGGTCGCACAAAAAAGTGTCTGATTCCCTCTTTGACTGAAGGTGTAGTAATGATCCACTTACGCGATTCCCAAGAGTGGTGCGTTAATGAATACGAGCTGGTCCGTCTCCTTGCATCCTTCGCAGCTGGTTGCCGGGTCGAACGTGTATTCCTTGACCTGGCCGTAGCGGATCTTGTCCTCGTCAACGTCCTCATTTGTGTCGTTGCGGATGATCTAAGAGGGAAAAATTGAATACGATTACATTAACAAACACACCTTTGATCAAACTAGTGATTATAATAAAATGGTTTGCATACACGAAGGGATGCTAAACTTTTATTTAAAAGTTCCTTAATATAGAAACTCTTACTGTTCTTTAAAATATCGCATTGGATCTTCCTACCTTTGATCTCTTCTCCAGATACGAGTACGGTCCTCTCTCTACCAACTGTGGCGCTTGTCCATTGATCACCTCATCCTCGTTGACCACTTCGAACATGTAGAACTTCATGTACATGGGCACCGGTGGGGCTTTCTGTAAAAAGACTCAATATAAGGTCGTATTTACTCCCATTTAAAGCTGAATAAATTACAAAGTTTGCGTATCCTTCCGAGTCCGGGTTCCACACGTTGAGCTCCGTCCTCACGGTGTTGTCGATGGCGATGGGGAAGATCCAGAAGGCGAACATCATGCCGAGGGCGAAGATGAGGGTGCCGATCATGAAGATCCATCGGAAGAACCAGCCGACGGCGCAGCAGCAGATCACCTTGGGGATCGCGCACATCTTGAAGCACTTTGTCTCGAGGCTGCAACGAATCTAAATGAAGGCTCAATAACGGCCTCAAACTTGATGATAAAGGCCAATTATAAGGAGATATCAATAGAAGGCAAGGGCATTTGCTATATGAGGAAATCGTACACCTTAAGGGGCCCCCGAACATTTCTCAGAACATTTCCTCGGAACATTTTGTCTGAACATTTCTCAGAACATTTCTCAGAACATTTTCCCTGAACAATTTCTCAGAACAATTCTCAGAACAATTCTCAGAACAATTCTCAGAACACTTTTCAGTAGGTCAGCTATTCTTTTGCTGTGTTCTGTCTGTTGTTCAGTAGCTCTGTTGGTATAGTACTTGTCTTGTTATCTCTTGGTTGTTGGTTCGATTCTCCCTCTTGGTGTCAGTTTGATTTGATTTGTTCCTCATTATACTATGCATTGCTCAATATAGTTCTGTTGATATATTTTCTTTATTTTACACTATCTTGTTCATATGTATAACACACAGCTATGTGTTTACCAATATATACTCTACTGAGCTTTGTTCTTATTTAAACATTTTCCCGTTAATAACATAAATTTGGTTCATAGGATATGGGTTCAGAAAAATAATTAAAGCAAAAGCCCTCCCTGCGCAGGGAGGGCTTTTACTTTTGAGTACTTTTGAGTTTATAAGAGTATTTTTGACTTTTAAAATCTCAGTAATCTCCGTAGCTCAGTTGACAAGTTGCTTGATCCATACTCTGAAGATGGTAGGTTCAATCCCTATGTATGTATTTTACTTTTTTTTTCTTTTCTTGGGCTCTAATCTATTGTTTAATTCTGTAATATTTTTATTTTGCGTCTTGGTTACTAAAGTCTTAGTCTAATATAAATGACTTAAATATGATATATAAAAATAGTTCTTCACTTTAATAAGTGAATAATACAATTTTAGTACACTAGATGGCGCCCTATGTATTGGTAATGTTTTGGGAAATGTTCGGACAATTTGTTCGGACAATTTGCTCGGACAATTTGTTCGGACAATTGTTCGGAGAAATGTTCGGACAATCTGTTCGGACAATTGTTCGGAGAGCCCCTTAAGGTGTACGATTCCCTCTTTGAGGCGTTTGCGCGCAGACGTGACAGGTTGATATTATTATGACGATAGATAAGGAGAAGAGTGTCTCGCAAGTTCATTGTCGTATGTGGAAATAATCATTCGTATGGTGATTAAAGAGTCATAAGATAAACAATATGAAGGAGAACAATGAAAGTAATTAGTTAATAAAGTAGAATACTTAAAAGATGACTTTGGACATGAAATCCCCATAAGTAATTCCCTGTTTATTTAACGCATCCCAGGCTTATCGGGAAAAAATAACTACAACACATTTTATAATTGTCCCCGAGGTATATTTGTGACTCATCATTAGCGCCCAAGATCACGGATATAATGAAACATGTTCAACAACTTTGAGAGATAATGGAAATGTAATTTTACGTCAACTATGACGCTATTCATAAATTCTTTTCATCTTTGTCACACAACAACGTCGCATATATTTAAAACCACACGAAACTCTTTGATATAAATGTCTGCTAGAGGTCAACAAATTTCCCGACATGAGAACAACGGATCTAAATTACCGCTCCACGCAATTAAACCAACTGAAACATGACCGATTCCTGAAATGACAAAAACAGCAGTAGCAGCTGAGAGAGGAACATGAAGGTGAAATTCATGTATACGCATGCAGTTTGTTTTCGTGAGGTCATTGTTTGCGGCAATCCGTTTAATACTGCGCAAGGGTTATTGGACATTCATTTTATGGAATGTTTGTTGTCATTTTAGCTTGTTTTAAAAATTTCACATAGGCTTATGGAGGATTTGATTATCACCTTTGTGCAGTTTCATATGTTATTGATTAAATATCTACTAACAACTATCTAGAGTGACTTTATTATTGATGTGCCGTTTGGGGCAAACATACTAAGTAGAAATACTTCCAAATATTAACCAAAACGGTCTCAGTTCGAACGTTCAAGTATAAAGACACTAAAGTCTTATTCTTATTTTTATTATACCATACTTAGCCGGCCCTCATTGAATTATTTTCTCTTTTATCCACTTTTTGGTCTCCAACAAAAAAAGAAAATATATTCAGCATTAAATGACTGCTCTGCCGCGGCCATCCTTTAATTAAGAAACATCTGACGCATCAAATGCGTCGAAATAAACAAAATAGTTTCACGGTGTGGGGGCCAAAAACAAAACGGAGAGGGTCAAAAAGTATGTTTTATGAATATAAGGCCATAATTGTTTACTTTTACTGTGACCAAAATGCAAGCAGAGTTCGTTAGCATATTGAAATACTCTTGCTTTAAAATGTTGACCAGAAAGAGAAAACATTGGGACTGCGGCAGCCGGGCGAAGAATTTGGTGGAAAAAAGAAAGATAATGTAACTGACAAAAAGTTGAATTCCTTATTAACATTAAATAGAAAGAAGGTATTTACTGCGGTTGAAAACAGTTTCTCCCTCTCTAAAGAATGTCGCACCTGTCATATGGAATACCACTATATTTTATTATTAGAGGACACAT
Source organism: Tisbe holothuriae (assembly GCA_900659605.1). Lineage (NCBI taxonomy): Eukaryota > Metazoa > Arthropoda > Copepoda > Harpacticoida > Tisbidae > Tisbe > Tisbe holothuriae. The sequence goes on from LR142754.1 coordinate 3,822, forward strand.
CCCCGGCCAAACAGTTTTAAGCTTATCTTAATGTAACAATATATCTTGTTTGGCTGTGATCAACTTGATCAAACCAGAACTAGCAATATGTCATTGAATTCCATATTATCTGCGTTATTACCATCTATCTACTACATCTAACAACCCCCCTTTCTGCGCTCGTGCGTCCGTCTACGCACTTTTTGCGTATTTTAATCACAATGAAAGCGCAGTCTTTCTCCAACTTTCAGTTTGGACTCAGCCGTGACCAGAGAAGGAAAGAATTGAATTATGTCACAATAGAAGACATTTTAAGTCGTCGATAATGAAGTTGATTACGACAAATGGAGTGATTTTAACGAGGTGGATCTGAAAGTACTTTCAATATGAAGAAGTCATTTATAATAAAGCTCGTTTTGAGTCTTGCTCTTGTGGCAATACAAGCTCAAGCTCAGGACGTTATAGACGATCTGGAGGCATTGCCCTCGGCTGAGCAACTAAGGCTAGTGGTGAGTCCCAAGGATGTGGACTTGGAGCCTGAGAGACAAAGGAAGCAAAAGGTTCAAAGACTGCTCGGGAGGGTTCAAAATATTAAAAGTGATAAAAGTGAATCTGTGACCACTCCCAGGACTGTTGGAATCTTGAAGAATGGAGTGCCGACGACAGCGGGGGATGTGACGAGTAGGGGGAGCACCACAGCCACAGTGCAAAAGATTAAGGTAAGTTTGATCAACTCCATCATGCAATATGAGCTAATAATTAAATAAAATTATATTTATAATAATCCTATGTAGATGAAACCCACAACATCCATTCTAAACAAGCGCCCCAAGGCTCCTAAATTCACCCAGACCCCATCAGTTGACACTCCAACAACAAAACCAAAGAAGAAGAAAAAACATCCCTCCATATCACCCTTCAGGAGGCATCAACTTCTATCCAGCTCAGCCCGGTCAAAGGCCAGATTCAAACCGAAAAGACCAACCCAGTCGACAAAATCAGAGACTACTAAAGTTCATGTCGTATTCCCGAGTAACAGCAAAGAGGAGGAGAACGACGATGAATCTTCGTCATATAACGGAGTCCAGTTCGCTCAGCTGAGGAATTACGATGCGAGGAGAGATTCGACGACGGAACGAGCGAGATCGTCGACGATTATGGACATGTACAAGAGCGGTTACATCAGCTCTGAAGACACGACAACAGAGGCTGTGCCACTGACAGGGTCAGCTGATGCCCCGTCAGAGCCGAGTCCATCAACTCTGCCCGTGGAGGATGAGCAGACTGAGCAGACGACAAGCAGAGACATTGTCACCATCGGTAGCAACATTGTCCCATTGCAGCAGTCGGCTGACGGCACCCAATGGGTGACCAGGCTCAGCACAAAGCTCAGCATATCCAGTAAGACCAACCGGAGGCGTGTGCCAAAGAGTGAGGCTGAGCAGTTGCTCAAAGATGATGAAGGATTGACGACGACAGCTGTCGTTCAAGAGTTGGACAATGGGCCAAAGGAGACGACGCGGATGACGGATTTGAGCGGGGTGGAGACCATGCAGACAATGCAGACAATGCAACCGTCGTACTTCCCGACAAGGCCAAAGATCACGCTACCAGGGATTCTTGTTGATCGGCTGAGGACATCAACAACTCCATATCCAGAAGAGAGTACTGAGGTCGAGGCGAGTGTTGTCGTCCAGCAGCCTGAGGAGACCAAGATCGGCACCAGTCTCAATGTCCGACCGCCGACAAAGGAGTCCGACTTCCAGTTCATTCTCACCTCTGACACGACCGATTTTAACCGAAGCGGCGTCGTGTCCAACTTTGTGAAGCATGATGTAACGACGACTGTTCCGGTTCATGATCATCATCAGCCCACTGTGCAGACAACGACGATTGCAAATGTGGAAGAAGGAGGAAGATGACAGAGAGGCGTTGGAATGGCATCGCCAATTTGGAGAAAGTTTGAAGCTCGCCAGAGCGAGGAAAGAAGAGAAGGAAGCAACAAAGGGTGATGATGATACGACTGATGATGACCAGCCTGCCAAGAGGCAGATCAGCCCTGACGCAGCAGCAAAGGAGGTCTCCTCGTCTGAGGGTGTCGAAATTAGCAGGATAGACAAACAATTGAGCGAGAATGACAATTCGTTTGGAGAGAGAACAGGGAACGATGATGACGAAATCGTGCAAAGGATTGGATACAAGCTGCTTGACGACCCCAGCAGCTCCTCTCCTAAAGAGTACTATGATGAGGACACGTTTGCTGAGGCTGAGTCCAAGAGCAAGTTCTTCCAGCCGGCGTCTGCGGTGGGGGTGAAGCGATACGGCGCGGCTCACTACGGATACACGTTGCTCGACCCAGCTGAGCCACCGACGACCAATGGACATGCAAACTACATTCCGTTCACGACGGCTGACCCTGGAAGCACCATCCAAAGTAGGAGTGATGATGAGGACATTGTCCAACATATCAACTATAGACTGCTGCCGGGGCCAACCAGCACACCGCTGTACAACCCCCCAGCGGACTGGCCGTTCCGCCATCCGCACCACTTCAATGCCCACAACTACCTCCAGTTCCGGAGCCACCTTCCCGTGGACCGGATTGAGAACCCTGAAGATGTGGGACGGTACAGTTACAAGGTGGTGCAACCGACTGAGTCTTCTGGAGAGGATCAGGATGCGTCCTACTCGCATGCGGATGTCCAGCACGCCTCAGCTGCCTCAGTTAGCTACAGTACAACACCCAGCCCCAGGCGCAACCACCAGCGTGCTAGGACGGTCAGCCCGCTCGTGTCAGTGACCACTTCCAGCATCATCCAAGATGAGTCCAAGTCGTCCATATTCCATCCTGAGCAAGCTCCTTCCTTGCAAGACATCTTTCCTGGGTCACATGACTCTCTCAATCTGGGGAACTCTCTGCAAAAGACTGGTTATGACTTTGGCTCAAAACTCAGCAACACAACTGATGCCAACAACCATGAAACAACAACAACAACTACTACAACTACTACAACTTCTGACCCGTCGAAATCCCAGCTGTTCCAAAGCACACCCAAGATTACAACCTATAGACCCCCATATGAGGATCACTATCACAGCTTGAATACTGTGTCTTCCAACCACTTGGATGATGCTGAGGTGACCACACCAGTGACGCCAACCTATCAGAAGAGTTTCTCTACAATCAGCCATGGAAATTATGGCGTCCATAGCAATGCTGGCAGCAGCAACAAAACTGAGTCTGTGCCTCACTATGTTTATGGGCAAGACAAGACAACTGAGTCAACTACAGCATTCACATACGTTCCAAAAGATACCTTGTTCAGAGGAACAGTCCAAACACCACTGCCATTGAAGCAACTCTCCATTCCAGTGGTCAAGTCATTGCCAAGGAGAGATCACCAGCACAGCCATGGGAATTCATTGTATGGACTGCCACCAAGGGTGGATTACACTGCTCTGAAGCTGCCTGGTCTGCGGCCAAAACAGAAGAACCATCAACCACCATATCCACTGCCCTCCCCATTCCCAAAGCATTTCACTATAAGAAAAGAGAAGAAGAAGCCGTTGCCAACTGTTTCTGACCAAGATCAGTACTCAGCTCCATCGTCCACCAGTCACCACCACCGTCAGACTGAGTACACCAGTCCTGTTGAGCGGTCAACCACCTCAGCTGATGTTGACGTGTCAGACAGTGGAAGCTCCCCATCCTCTTCCGTGCCTGAGGCAGTGACTCCGCCCAGCACCTACAAGTGGAAGTCGTCAAAGTTCTTTGAGACGACTGAGCCAATGGTCCAAGAGGATGAAGATCATGTTACAACGGAAAAGTTCAACTATGCAAAGGTGACAAAGAGGCCGAGGTTGAAGCGGCCAAATCCGACAGTAGCAACAACCGCTGCACCGAATAAGAGGACGGATTACTTTGGCCCAAATTTGGTGACCAGGACTCCGGGAGGGTACAAGGTTGTCACACCTGGAAGCTTTGTTAGCTTCAGCTTCAACAAGGAGGTTAGCAATAGCAACAACAAGGTTAAGGTTGACTCTGATGACTTGGAGCATGTGCCAAAGCCTACATGGAGGACTGATGTGATGCAGGAGCGGATACAGAAGGCCATTCAGAGGAATCCATACAAGCAGAGGCAAGAGATTGCTAGCCCATCAAGGGCTAAAGCTATTACCAATCCAATCAACCACCAGATTAGGGAGTTTGCAAAGCCAACAGGAACAAGAGTCCGTTCTCATAAGAAGGAGCCATTGCCTGAGCTCACCAGGCCTACAAAGAGCATCTCTGAGAGTAACAAGAAGACCACACTCAAGTCATTCTGGCCAAAGGAAACATCTGAAAATGATATGCCAAATTTCTCCTATAAGCTGCTGTCCTCCAAGCCCACTGAAGTGACCCACTTTGAAACAACAACTGGAAAAAAGCATCCTCATTTTGACTACAAGCTACTACCTCACCCCACTGAAGGAGCGTCCACTGAAGGTCTCCCTAAGTTCGACTACACCTTGCTCCCCCATCCTACAGAAGGCAGCTCACCCCAAACCGACTATCCTCACTTTGACTACAAGCTTCTTGCTCATCCCACAGAGGGTTCCAATGTTGATACAAGACAGGAGCATCCACACTTTTCTTACAAGCTTCTGGATGAGCCCAAGAAGAAGGAAGAAGAGCAGCAGGCAACATCATACATATCAATATCATTTGATAATACCTCTCCAGCCACTGGCCCACCTCCAACTGCTGAGTCCACCACCCAGGGCAGTGACTTCTTCCACACTGTGAAGAATGATGCATTCCCCAGTTACTTCACCACCCCAAATGCTCTCAAAGAGGATGCTACAAGGCCTTCACCAAGAGACTTCCAGAAGCCACTATACTTTACTGAGGCTAAAAAGACTGATCACGAGACGCCTGCAACATCAAAGTATCAAGACATAGATATTGGTCCTGCTACTGAGTCTTCAGTATCAAAGCAGGAGGATAGACGGACACAATACCCAAGGCTCCATTTGCAGAAGGAAAAGAAGCAAAAGACAAAGAAGAAAGAGAGTCACTCATTCAACAACTACTTCAGAACAAAGCCCAAATTCCGTCGCCCAGTGGCCGTCCATTTTGGAAAGTTTGCCTCCTTTGACTCCAGGAGAAAGGCCAACAAACCTAAACCTACCCAAGCTCCAACCTACCGGACATCCAGATCTCCAAAACCCAAACAACAACAAGAACCGCACTACTACCAACGTAAGGTGATCACACCGCCACAACCAGTCAACATCTTTGACGCAACTGTCGATCCCACTCAGCAAACAACACCATTGGTTGTTGAACGCCGTAGGGACGACGAGGATATCGTTGTCCCTCATGAAGAGCCAATCTACCCACAACACATGCCAAATCCATTCCTGGCTGAGATTACCAAAGACGTTGAAGGGCGACCAGATGCCAGTCTCATCTACTCACCCACGATTCCACCGGCGTTGACCACGTTCCCTGCAGAGTCCACGACGGCAAAGTCCTGGACGCGCACCACATATGGAACACCATTCCCCAAGGCATCGCCAGAGTTTGAAACCCCCTCGTGGCATCGGTACACAGTTCGGCATGGTCGAAAGGGTTCTTCCACTCAGGCTCCGAGGACCACACCAGTGCCACCTACTACCATCAACAGGGAGTCAACCCTAACAACAAAGGAGCCCATGATGGCATATGACAATAAGAAGGATGATGCACCAGTCAGCACTGCTGGCAACTACTTGAGAGAGAAGAAGGAAACAGACCCATCTCAGTTCTACTCTCCACAGGCCACCCAGTCTAGTTCAAGTACTGGTGGTCATACCAAGGCCACTTCTCACACATCCTCCTACACTCCACCAGTGAGCCCAACCAAGTCAACAACCCGCCTTATCACCCAGCCCTGGACCACAAGGAAGAAACCGCACAAGCTGACCAGTCCCTACTACAGCAGCCCAACCACAACCCCTTACCTGGTCACCAGCTCCACCAGCAACAAGCTCCAACCCCCACCCCCAACCTACCCGCAGCCCAAGATCGACATCGACGACCCGTTCTTCAAGAGCGGCAACGGCGTGGACGACGACTACGGCAACTACAACTACGCCGGGGAGGACTACAACTTTGGCACCTCTGAGCTGACGATTGCGGACACTCTTGCCAAGAACGATCTGACCAGCGTGGCTGCGGTGTTGTCAGGGGCGGGGGTGGATGGTCGGTTGTCGGATGAGGAGTGTCGGTTCCCGGTGTTTGCGCCGC
>LR142755.1:0-10075 GCA_900659605.1 Tisbe holothuriae
AACACCAGGAAGAGCTGGACACGGTCACTAACGCGAGGAAGGTGGCGGAGGAGGCCAACGTACGTCTCCAGAAACAATTAACGTCAGAACGTCAAGCTCATTCGGAGCTCAAGAAGCTCACCCAGCAGCAGGCAGCGCAGGCAGACAAGGAGTTCGAGGAATCCAAGGATCTGCGCAGGAAGCTCGAGCGGCAGGAGGACATCTTACGCGACTTCAGAACTCAGCAGCAAGCCAATAGCGACGAGTCTCTAAGGAAGGCGCTTCAGGAGGCGGCTATCCAGCAGGATTTGGAAATAGCCCAGGGCAACGTCACGAGACTTACGAAGGAACGGCACGGCCTAGCGACAGAGGTCGACAAGCTCAGGGCTAAGATCGATGTCCTAGAGAAGTCGACAACGCAATCCCCACCAACTGGGGCAGCCGACAACCAGGACATACGTCGTCAACTTCAGCAAGCGCAGCAGACGCTGGACGAGCACGACGAGGCCCTCGCGGATATGATGGCAAGTAAGGATGAGGAAATACGTATATTAAAATCACAACATCAAACTCTCCTGGAAGCGGAGGTGCAGAGACGACAAGGAATGGCCACAAAGTTGTGGGACGCGGAGAAGAAGCTTAAGGAATCGGCCAACACCACTGGAACACAAGTGGCGGACCTCACCCAGCAGCGGGACGCAGCCAGAGCGTCGGCCACCAAGGCTGCAGTGGACCTAGCGGACCTGCGCGCCAAGTATGATCAGCTCGGAGTAGATTATGCCGAGAGGGACGATAAAGTCGGCCAGCTCATACAGGCGCAAACGGATGCCTTTGACAATTACGTCCAGTCTACCACCGATCTGGAGACAAAACTCAAAGCAGCCGAACGAGCTGCCAACGACCTGCAAACTCTCAACGCAACCCTCACCGCAAGGCTCGCTCGGGAGGAGGAAAAGCTGAAACAAGAAAAGGCATCACACGCCGTGACCAGGGAGGAGAGCAGTAAGCTGCGCATGGAACTTAACAACACATCTGCCGCTGCATCATACACAATGCTATCGGCAAAGGAGGCGGTAACCGTCACACCGCCAGTTTTCAAGGCCACGTCCTACGCAGACCCTCAGGTGGCGAACTTAGCGAGACAAGTCGCACACATTACGGCATCCGCATCCGAAGGTACCCCACCCTCACGATCGAAGGCGGAGACTTTTAGGGCAAGGCTCACGCAAATCAAACGCGAGGCGGCCACAGCGGCAGGCACAAGAGCCGAAAGGCTAGAAAGGATGGGTAAACCAAACGCCGCCGCATCTCTCCGGCAGCAAGGACAGGCGCTACTGGCAGCCATAGACAGAGCAGACAACGCCCTTGGGTCACAGACGCCTAGAATGATTGATCGCAACCAAGAACGGGCGGCGCCGATACACATTACGCCAAACTTGTCCATTAGCGAGTCCACTATTTCCGACCTGCCGCAGCTGGACGGAGGGGACACGCCCCCGCCGAGACCCAGGCTAAGGTCAAGGAGCCACTCCCCAATGGTGAGGAGGGACACGTCATTCTACGCGAAGTTGCCACAACCATGGGACCAGCCTCCGGGCGAAGATCAGGGACTGACGACGGCAGAGATCTCTAAGTTAGTGCCACAAGGGACCATCCAGCCATTCGATGGCAACACAGCCAACTACTACACGTTCGAGGCCTCATTCATGATAGTCCATCGGTCTAAGCTCCCCGTCCCAGCTAAATTCCTAGCGCTATCTCAAGCGCTCAAGGGAATACCGGACCTGGCAAGAAATCTCCTCCCGGGAGAAAAAGGCTATGCTATTCTGATTGAGCGACTCGTGGAGAGGCACGGCGGGATCGAACGACTAATGAGTCATTATTACGACCAGATTGCGAAGACTGCCCTCGTACAGTATAAGCTGCCGGAACTGCAGACCTTCGCAGACCTCGTTGAATCGTACCACGCAGCCGTACCGGAGGAACGAGCTGACGAAAAAGACACCCACGCCATGGCAGTTATGCTGTATGACAAGCTCGATGCGGACTTAGCCGCTAAGTACAGAGAGCACTGTATTAACCATGGTTACCTGACGGACTATCGGGTAGGCCAGCTCATCAACTGGATAAGGGAATACCCGCTCGCGATCCTCCGCCGGGACAAGGAACGGGAGGGAGGGGCGGTGGTGGCGTCTTCACATTACTCCAAGCAGGCCCAGGGGACGACGGCAGGAGGCAGCAACAGGTCGGCCCAAGGGAGCACGACCGGAAACAACCAATCTTCCAATCGCCCACTTTTCCTTAACCGCCCAGCAGCGGGGAGGAAGTGCCCGGCTTGCAGTTCAGCGACTCACCCGGTCCACTCCTGTAAAGAGTACATAAAGTTGGACATTAAGGCAAAGAAGCAAATGCTACGAAACAGTGGCAGATGTTTCAAGTGCACCAACCAAGGGCACATCTCGGAAGAATGCGTGGGTAAAGGGTGTACGAAATGTGGCAGAAACCACCATGTCTCTATACACTCCGATAGGCAGAGACGCCAAACAAACCAACCTCAAGAGACTACACCAGAGCAAGGACCACAAAACCACCAGGCACTCATGGCCGCAGCAGCAGCGCCGCCATCGCAGCCGGAGCCCTGGCAACAGTCAACCTGGAGTGACGGATCACCCTCCTGGGCGGACGTAGCAGCCAAAGAGCAAGTCACAATCCAGACTAACACGGGGCAAACCTACACGAACGCAGCCTACGCCACCATGGACGCATCAACCACCCACGCGGCAGACGCAACGAGCGGGTCCGAGACTATGTACTCGCTGTCCTTTGCCGTGACAGTACTGTCAGACCCGGAAAATAAGACCAAAATACCATGCCCCACCATGTATGACGGGGGGGCTAATAGGTCATGGCTGGAAACCTCAGCCGGGGAAGAACTCAATTTACAGGGCCAGGAATACCCACTGGTGGTGCACGGCTTTGGGGGGAAATCACAGAAGATTAAAGCTAAGAAATGCAAGGTGAGGCTTTCCAGCGTCAACGGGGCATTCTCAACGGTCATCGAGGTAGACTGCATCCCCAACCCTGTAGGGAACCTGCAAGCGGTCGACTGGTCCAAGCTAGCCCCTCAGTGGGGGCATATGAAGGATCTCTACTTCAATAAAATGCCTCCTAATAGGAGGGTTCGCCTAGTTATAGGGACGGACCACCCCTTCTTCCACCGAGCACTTCAGGAGAAGTACGGGGAGAGATCGACGTCACCCATCGCCAGGCTCACGCCGCTGGGGTGGACAGCCTTTGGGCCCATGCTCCCAAACAACGTTCAACAGGCGAGCCTAGCCATGCACACGTTCACGCTCAAGGCATCCATCGATCAGGCGAACCGTTGCCAGGAACCGCCGCTTATCCTGAATGCCGGCGACAGGAAAGCGGCTCAGGACATGATCAGCAAGAGCGTCAGGCTCCCATCCGGACACGTGGCCGTACCCGTTCTATGGAAAAGCCGAGATAGGCCTAAGGATAACTACAAGGCAGCGGCTATGGATTGGGAGAGGACCAAGTCGCGCATGGAACGAGTTCCGCAACAAAGGGAAACCTACCACACCGAAATGCAGAAACTCATCGATAAAGGTTACCTGCGACTGTTACCGGACGACGACGACACTCCCGGGTATTATATCCCGCACTTCCCGGTGGTGCGGGAGGATAAGCAGACAACCAAGACCCGCATCGTCCTCAATGGAAAGGCAGTTTTCAACGGTCGCAGCTTAAATAGCTATATCCTCAAAGGTCCTAAAGTGTTTAATCACATCCAGGAGGTACTGCAGCGGTTCCGCAGATACAAGTACGCAGGCCTGGTAGACGTCAAGGAGATGTTCTACCAGGTCAAGCTATTCCCAGAGGACGCTAAGTTCTACCGGATCGTGTACTCACCGCCGGGTATTGAACGACCTCTCCGCTACGAGTTCACAGGACACGCCTTCGGCAGCTCAGGAAGCCCAGCAGCATCAACTACAACTGTTAAGGCCGAAGCATGGAACAAACAGGATCAGCTTCCAGTCGCAGCAGAAGCCGCGATGAAAGACTCGGTGGTCGACGACATCATGTACGGGGCCGACACAAAGGAGGAAATGGTAGAGGCCGCAACGCAACTACAAAAACTGTTCTCCGGCCTGAGCATGCAGCTACACAAATGGGCGGCATCCGTCAAAGACGTCATACCTCCAGGGGTAGTCACCGCTCAAGAAATTCCCATCAAGGCCTATCCCTCGGCCGACCTGGAGGCCGACCACAAGACACTGGGGCTTTACTGGTCCACGTCAAAGGACGAGTTCACATTCTATTACGCGCCCCCAACAAAAGGACACTGGACCGTCTGGGACATACTAAGTCAGTACAGCGGGCTGTACGATCCGCTTGGCTTCGTCTCCCCCTTCCACATTCAAGCTCGAATGCTGTACCGAGACATCTTCCACGAGGCAAGAGTCAACGGTCAGCCGATCGTCGATCTCTCAACGCCAGTACCAGAGAAATACATAAAACAGTGGACACAATGGAGAGCGGAGCTCCACCTTCTCCCAAAAATACGAGTCCCGAGGCACGTGGGCCTATCCACGGGGGAAATGATGCACGTCTTCTCTGACGCCTCTTTTGAGGGCCTAGGGGCCGTGGCCTATCTCACAAGTGGGGAAGGCATTACCATCATAGCAGCCGTTGCCAACATCGTCAAAGACAAAGAACAGAGCATCAACAGATTAGAACTGGTGGCCGCGGTCGTTGCACTGGAGCTAGCTCAGCAACTTTGGAGGGCGTGGAACTGGACTCCAGGGCAAACACGCTTCTGGATGGACTCAAAGACGGCGCTACACTGGATCAAAAACCCACACCGCTCAATGGACCGGTTCACGTCCAGGAGGTCCTACACCATCAGGTCGGGATCGAACCCCGAGCATTGGGGATACACAAAAACTGACGCCAACCCGGCCGACTTAGCATCAAGAGGTGTCCCGCTATCGGACCTATTGCAGTCCGACCTCTGGTGGAAGGGACCAAAGTTCCTCACGGACTGCTCCCTGATCCCCCCCAGACGGTGCAAACCATGCCACATTTCAGGCTCGACTGCGAGGAGGAATTTCGCCACCTAATCGGTATTTACCACAACGAATCCGCTACGCCATCGGAAGAAAAGTCTTCGTGGGCACGTATATCAACCTGGCCGAAAGCAATAAGAGTGCTAAGACGGATCCTCCACTGGGCAGGAAACAAGAACACCGACATGCCACAGCTGAAGGCAAGACTGTGGGCGGCGGCTCAAGCAGAAGCCCACCCCAGAGAGGTGGCACTGATCAGACAGGACAAACAGTTACCCGCCAAACACGTCTGGAACACGATGAATGTGGACCACTACGGACCGGCAGTAGTCCTCCAGGGACGAGCAAACGCATCGTGGCTATACTTGGCACCCAAGAAGCACCACATCACAAGGCTCTTTCTAAGATATGTCCACGAACACGTACTCCGCCACGTGGGAGGCCACGCCACGCTACTAGCAGAGGCTCGTCAGGAAGTGTGGATATTTGCGGGGACGACGGAAGCCAAGAAGGTCGTACGCGAATGTGTTCATTGCAGACGGCTCAAGCCAGTACCGCTCAAACAGAAAATGGCACCTCTTCCACCCTTCCGGACAGGTGCCTCGAAGACACAGGAAGTGTTTAGCACTTGCCTAGTAGACTTCTGCGGCCCATTCTACACGGCTCAGGGGAGAGGAAAGCCCGCAATGAAGAGATATATACTAGTGATTACGTGCGCTCTGTACAGAGCAGTACACCTCGAAGTCACGTGGTCTCAGGAGACAGACCAGGTGTTACTAGCACTGCAGAGGTTTGTCTCCCGCCGCGGCATCCCGCAACTCATCGTCTCGGACAATGGATCTTACTTCCACGCGGCAGCTAACGTGCTCAGGGAGGTTGATTACCATGCATCGGCAAACAACATTCTGCTCACCAAAGGAACGTGGTCCTCACTTACATGGCAGTTCTACAAAGCAGCGTCGCCCCATATGGGCGGCGCTGTCGAAGCAATGGTAAAGATCACCAAAAACGCGCTTAAGGCGGCCCTCCCACAAAAACTTATAGACGACCAAACCCTCATTACTACGGTCATCTTCTGCGAGGATGTTATCAACCGCAGGCCACTGTTGGCGAGCATCGACCCGAAAGACGAGTATATAACACCTCACCATTTCCTAAGAGGATTCCACGGCAGTAGGATTGACGACGTCAACTGGTCTTCAGCGACCAACACGGCGGAGGCGCTGTCCTCCAAGTGGGCGCTCCTCAACACCTACAGAGAGAGCTTCAGAGTTAACTTCATTAAGGAATACGTCAATAACCTGCAGCAAAGGCAGAAATGGAACTCACGGAAACCAGATCTGAAACCAGGCTCGCTAGTCATCGTCATGGACCGCAGGTTGGACTCCATGTCCAGATGGCCCATTGCATCAGTGGAGAGGGTCGACGTCGGGGCAGACGGACTGGTACGAGGAGCAGACGTGCGGATTGCCGGCAGGGTCATAACCAGACACGTTAACGCACTGGCACCACTCTTTCAAGAAGACGACGCTTTTCAGCGTGAAACAAGCGAAGTCGACCCGGAAAACTCTTCTCAACACGAGGAGAACGAAACAATAACAAAGCAGACGGACGGCTACGATCACCGCAAAGAAGACGGCTACGCAGAGCGGAGACTAGAAGGAGAGCGGAGACTAGAAGGGGAGAGAAGCGGTCGGTTGGCTCCAGCGGAACAACTGGAGGAGGAACCAACGGGGAGACTAGAAAAACAAAAGAATACGACTCCGGACGTTAACAAGACAAGCCCACCAGGGCCAAGAAAAGCGACTAGAAAACCGAAACCAAGCAATCAAGGGGCATCGGTAGAGAACACAGACAATCATGGGCCGGTGACTAGAAGCCGAGCCAAGGAAGCGGAGAAAGAAAAGCTGAAGGCTCAGCTACTGGAGCCAGCGGAAGCAACCGCTTCCTTCTTTCTATTCGCCATTGAAGACCGAGGAAGACACACATTCTCCGTGACCAACGACACCATCCCCACCATCTCGACCAACGGCTTTCACCCCAACACCCCAATCATGCAGGTGCCCACCCTCATGGAGCTCTCGCAGGCGGCGGCAGCGGCCGCTCACTTCGGCAGGCGATCGACCGAGGCGGACGGCGCAAGGATGGCCAATCCATCGGACAAGGAGCTGCAGCAGCAGGCGCTGGCTCAGGCACACTTCGCGGGCAAGCTCAAGAAGGCCACGGCCATGCCGGGTGCGACATCGGAGCCCGATCTGCTGGAGCCAGCCAGCCCATGGGGAGGTCAGACACCGCCAGACCTACTCACCCCGGCCAGCCCTACGGGATCGGACGGGCAGCTCGAACTCCACAGCGAGATGGTCATCAAGATGGAGCCGATCGACGTCGTCTCGCTTGCCACGTCGCCGCTTTCCGGCCGCGCTTGGGAGGGGGACTCGGACAGCCAGTCCACGTGGTCAGCCCACTCCATGGCATCGGCCGTCACCCAGGACGAGCGCCCGCCAGCCAGGTACACGCCCATTGACCGCGAGTCAAGCGACGACGACGAGGTCCACATGAACGAGGTGTGGGACCAAGTGGAGCACCAGATGGAGCTCATGCACGCAGACGAGCAGTTCTCCACGGAGGACGAGTCCGAGCCGGACTACGAGGCGGTCGAGCACCCCTTCCAGGAGGGGTTCGCGGACGTTGGAGGCGAGCCCGAGCTTCCTCACCAGGAAGTCTCCCATCAGGAGATCGAGCCCGAGCTTCCTCACCAGGAAGTCTCCCATCAGGAGATCGAGAACGGCATGGCTCCGAACGGCGGCGCCTCCCGTGGGGAGGGCGCGACACCCGTGTCACCCGCAGGCCAGACCGGGGCGGCGGCCGCCCCCCGGCAGCTGAACCCGTTTGGACCAGACTACGGCAAGGAGAACGATGAGAACTTCATCCGCATCGGCAACCTCATCGGCGGCCAAGCAGTCTGCAAAGCGCTCAGGGACAACGACAACCAGACCCTGCAGATGCTGTGGCAGGGCCTCGCAACCTTTGGAGTGCCCGACTACTGCGACGTGCTCATGCCCAACCACATGCGCGCGAGACCTCTTTTCCGCGCGTGTGGTTTCTGCGGTTCGGAAAACAAGGCCAGAAGGCTGGACGGCAGCTACGGCCGCCACAACCGGGCCACCTGCCCCGTGCTCGCCGACCCCCTCCGCAGGGACCAGATCAGGTGCTTATACCCCTTGTGCCCGGACGCTGAAGGCCACTCGACAAAAGTGTGCCTTCAGCTCCACTCCTGGTGTCGTTCGTGCAACTGCAGAGGACATGGCCTCAGCGACATCGACCACTGCTCCAGGCCGATCCAGTACCTCCGTGAGGTGTTCAACAGATGGGCAAGCACTGGACGTCACACGCGCAAGGCCTGCCGCATGGACGAGGACGGCACCGACAGCCTTCCCCCCAACCGCCTAGCGTGGGGGTTCAGGATGCCGATGGAGTGGCGTCAGCGCATCGCATATTACGTCGGGGACCGCAACCAGGGCTATATGATCCGCCCACTGAAGGCGGATCCCTGGGGCACGCTCACACCGAAGCAGTCAGACGAGGAGCTGGCCCGCTACCGGCGGTGGTAGTCGAACAGACGAAAAAGAAGTTTATGGGGGCGGTGCCCCCAAGGGAGGAGGACACATCGGCGAAGAACACACGAAGGCGGATCAAGTCGGACGGAAACGGCAGCGGATACGGACAGAACGGAATAATCATGAAGAGAAACACCAAACGATGACGCTTTTATGTACCTCTTTTACGCGTGTATTTTTTATGTTGCCAGAGGGTACTTTTTATCTATTGTGTTCTAAGCTATTATCTATTATGTAAAGAAGGTGGCACCCTACGGTCGCTTTAGGGCGCCAAGGGGCATTTTGTATCGGAAAAAGGGAACCCAGCTCAGCCTGAGCTCCACCCAGGCAAGGGCTCATTCACCCCCTTGAGCTGACGGCTCAGCATGGCTCAGCAGCTCAGCCTCAGCCGGCTCAGCCCCCCCTTTTTGGGGGGCGGCCATATTTTAATCATGCAGTAGAGAAGAATAATCTGAAGAATAAAGACCTATGTTATACAAATGTCAAGAGTTTAAGTAGATCATTCTGTAGATGTCAATTGTCCATTAGAGTAACTTTGGTTGATCTTGTTCCCTCGCTCGTGACCTGGATCCTCAACAACAAATGGCGCCCAACGTGGGGCGTGGCCCCACCGACGAGGAGATCAGAGGGTAGACGGTCACTAGGATGGACAACACGGCGATCGGCAACCCAAACGGCGGGAAGCCGCTCAACACGACGGAGGCGACGCCTCCGGAGGAGGACACGACTATTTCTACGGAATCGGAAATGACCGGGGAGAAGGCCAAGCCCTCGGACGTGCCACCCGACCGGGAGGACACGGCGGGCAAACTAGCCGGATCCGGCACGGATGGACCACCCGCGGGGGTGGCCAATCGCGAAAGCGACAACGGACGAGACCAGACCCGGAGTCTGGAAACCAACGCGGACAAGGATCAAGTAGACGACCCCGCCGGACGGGGCTCCGAAATCTACGCCGAGGGCACCACGAAACCCACATCACGCAAGAGACCGGCTCCGGGCGGCGATGGGGGCGAGGATGGTGGAGCGGACGGAACCCCTCCCCTCGAGGGAGACAAACCGGAGACACGCAAGTATAGAAACCACAGGCTGCCGTCGCGCCCTACGCCGATCATGACGAGGAAAACGGCACAGGCGCTGCTACAGCGGAAAGCTGGTAGAACCAAGAGCGAGGATTGGGGGACGCCGCTCATCTCGGAGCTGGCGGACGCAACCGGAGAGGTGGGCGGGACGGCAGCGGAATGTAGTGGCCCGCTCTCCACGCTGCAGAGAGAGATCAGGGTGGTGCGCCAGGTCGTAGAGGACCTCAGACAGGAACACCAGGAAGAGCTGGACACGGTCACTAACGCGAGGAAGGTGGCGGAGGAGGCCAACGTACGTCTCCAGAAACAA
>LR142756.1:0-10073 GCA_900659605.1 Tisbe holothuriae
CTTCCCCTTTCAAACTCGACACCATACAAACTGGACACCATACATTCTCGACACCAAAAAATTCGACATCATACAAAATCGACACCATACTGAAACTCGACACCATCCTGAAAAACTTAACACCACAGGACTTAAGGTATACTGTAGTAGAGTTACCAGTGGCCTTTGCTGGACATGTGCTGCTGGTTCTGTCCAACTTTTTCTGGACCCACCATCCGCCATCCCGCAGAGACCCAGCCTCCCATTCCTACGGATTTTAAGTCCCAAAAAAGCTCCACAGAAATGGGAGAAAAGACGGCAGAAATAGCAAGAAAGTGCCTGTCTAGAAGACTCCTTAGATAGGAGGCAAGGGCCATGTTAAAATTTCCTAATTAAAATAATAGCAAAACAGTGTCTAATGTACATAATGGCATATTTAGATTTGGACCACAAAGAAAGAAAGTACAATGCATATAAAAGGATTGTAACAAACTTAAGGATATTAATATTTTAATTGTGAATATGGAATTAACAATAAGACAATGCCGAGATAGACTCTAGAGTTGCAGTATATTGTGAAAAGATTGATTATACCAGTATACCTACGTACGTAAGTCATTGAAATGTGCGAGAAGTAAAACAAATATTAAATAGCAAGGATTTTATACGATTGAATGACTTGTAGTTTTTTCTTAGTTATTATAAATGTTGTCTGTGCGGCCACAGCCTCTTCCTCTGATGCCGGGAAATATGGCGGTGGGCTGAGGGATGGGCGCCTGTGTTAGGTTATGGACTTATGGTGTCGATTTATCATGATGTTGAGTTGTCATGATGTTTAGTTGTCATGGTGTCGAGTAAAATGGTGTCGAATTTGTATGGTGTCCACTTGTAGTGGTGTCGAGTTTGTATGGTGTCGAGTTTAAATGTGTCGAGAAAATCATGGTGTCGAGTTTGTATGGTGTCGAGTTGTCATGGAACCCTCACTCCCACGAAAAGCATTCGAACTAAATACAAATATAAATAATGCCGGACCCGATTTATAAGGGCACGAGACTTGAATGTAAAAAAGCTGTTCATCGCATGCTCCATTTTGAGTGACACTCATTTAACTTGTCGAACATTCCAATCATTGCATGTTGGAATCAATCAAGAAACTCGCTCTCTTTTTGCCAAAAAAGAACTAGGAAAAAAGAGGAATTCTTATGGATATTTTATTAATCGGGAACGAGGCAGGAAAAACTCAAAACCCGGTTTGTAAAATATAATGTGAACTTTAGATCTGTTAATTTTTTATTTTGGTTGTATGAAATGTCTTTATTTTGCATAACAAGAAAAGGATTACATATTATCCTACAAGTTGCAAATTTTAGAAACCGTTTCCAGCTCTTGGTTTTGCGTCAGGGCGTCATTGAATGAAGGAAAATAAAAAATCCCCTATCAGGATAGGAATTCGGTATCAAAAAGGAATTCCTTTTAATAAAGTGTCAGAAAAGGGGAGGCAATAAAAACTCCCATAAAATTATTGTCATTAGACAACAATAATAGTGGCCTAAGTTGAAGAAAAACACCTACATTCAACTCACATATGGGTCTCAAATAAGCCTTTTATTGCCCATATTTGGATCATCCGAGATATCAGCTCGAGGCTTTATTTGTTCATATCAAAGAGTGGGGTTAAGAAAAATACCCACGAGTGATGATAAAAAGAGAATCGGATAAAATGAGTGTTCCGACCATTAAAATGATTAGTCTCACGAGTCTGGTCAGGCCGAAGAAATGAATGGTGATAATGTAGGTGGTACAGAAGGATAATAAAAGCCCTTTTTATTCTTTGGCATTGCAGTAAAGAATGGACTCATAACTCTACCAAAATATTTCTTCAAATTTCTCCCATGGCAAAAGGGGAGGCAGAGAAAAACATATTTGGCTCTTGTGAGAGAAAAGAATACACACCGGGGTAGAGACGAATATATATTTTGTATGTAATCCCATCGTGTCTACGCCCAAATTTTCGTCATCATTATTATACTCATATTCCCAAAAGCTGCCTTCTTTAAAAACCATTTTTAACCTCTTCGTCTTCTTCAGAGTGTGTGTGTGTGTGTAAAATTCATATTCAAAGTACGAGGTGAAGATCCTTTCAGGAAGGAGTATAAGGAAAGGTTTTATAAGACACATCTGGCTGTTATACATTACGCTCATTGTATTGAAGAAGTCTTCTTCCGTTGCATTTGAGGGGTTTAAACTTTTCGAAGGTCGGATCAGGGGTGCCTTAATGCAATATTCTTATCTATATCCAATACTATAATTCAAGATAAAATGGCATCCCTAGCTCCAGTTATTGAGGCATGAATCGATTGCATTTTTCCTTGTCGACACATAAACCGAGAATGCATCACGCAGCAAACGTCCGAACTCATCCGTCAAAGCTGGAAGAAGAAATGGAAGAAAAAACGAAGAAGAGCAAAACGAAGATTGAGTGGCCGACAAAAGAAATGGGGTGTTTTTACAGCACACGGGAAGAAGAAATGCATATTCGGCGGTGTAAACCTCACAAGTTGGGAAGGAACGAGAGTACTTGAAATGTCCAAATTTGGTTTGCAGGGTGACCGTAGAGAAAAATGCGCAGAGATTTAACGTCGTTTTTGTGCGTACGTGTGTAACCAACGGTTGACCTCTTTTATTAGACGATGATATTTTAACAAGATCTACAAGCTCCCCTAAAACACAAGGGAGGTGAATTACACGGTATAATCTACTTTCTCATTTTCTTGTTAACCACATTTTTGCTCGCAATTATGGCACCGCACGGTCAACAGAGGTCAGCATATTTGATTTTATAACATGATATAAACTCTTTTTAACATGGCAATAATCACAGTCTTATATTACAAACAATCTCTCATCAGAGCCGGTATTCCTTGGGAAGCACGTCGAAAGGGTCTTCGAAGGAGATGTCGGGGAACTCGCCTTGCAACGAGTCAACCAGATCGAGCAGATCGTCAGTCACGGGGAGGTCGAAGAACCCGCCGGAGCCGCTTCCAGCTGAGGCCGACAACGGCTGCTTCACAGGTTCCATCTTGCGCACACCACCTCCGCTCAGCAGCGGGTCAAGCATGTCCTCTGTCCTCGGGCTGAGGCTTGACGATGAGATGCCTGAGTCAGACGAGGTGCTTGAGCAGAGGCTCTCAGTGCTGGTGAACGTCTTCAGCAGGTTGGCTGAGGATGATGATGTCACTGGAGTGCTCTGCTGAAGCGGCTGAGCAAAGAGGATCTTGTCAGGGGTGGCAGAAATCTTCTGGAAGGATTGCGCCACCTGGGCAAATGTAGGTGGCGCTGGAGGCAGCGGCTGTTGTACAATGCTACCTCCACTTAGACTCAGCACTGCTGCCACATTCTTCATCTTGTTGCCACCACCGTCCTTTAACTTCTTCAAAGTCTTCTTCACTGCATTGGGATCCTTCTTCTTCCTCCCAACACACTTCTTTGCCTTGCTCATAACAGGAATGTCTCTCTGCACTACATTGATCACCGGGGAGGACATTGCCTGGACGACCATGGGCAGCTCATACTGCATAAAGTCGTCCTGGTCGGGATCGTCAGAATCCACCGAGATCCTCGCACCTTCAAACTTGCTCGGCTTCTCATTCGGCCTGATCGGGTTCCGAACCATCTCGCTGAACGAGCGCACGCCAGAGTCCCCCGTGTCGAGCAGGTTCTCCATGGCGCGGATGTAGTTGATGGCCACGTGCAAGATGTTGATCTTGGTCAGCTTCTCGCACTTGCCGCGGCCAGACAGGACCGGGTTGGGGATCTTGTCACGGAGCTTCTCAAAGGCGACATTGATCTCGCCCATGCGTTGACGCTCTCTCAGATTGGCAGTCTTCCTCCGGTATTTGCTCATTGGAGCTGACTTTGGCCTCGGTTTCGGGCCTCGCTTCCTCGGCTGTGTCTTCCTATGCTCCGTCTCCATCCTCTTCTGAATAGAGCAGGCCCTCAGCGCATACGATTTGGCCTTCTCCGCCTCTGTCATGCAGTCCTCACTCTTCAACCCCTTGACATGACCTCCTCCCTTGTTGGCCTTCTTTGAGCCCTTGTTCTTACTCTTGACGTTACCAGTGCCGCTCGACACCTTGCTCACGTTGGGGTTGAGCTTCCAGTTGAGCTGCAGAGCGTCGCACATAGTTCGACCGAGTTGGAGACGCAAGTCCTCGCGTGCAACTGAATCTTTTCGGGCCTCATTGACGCGACTGGCTGGCGTTGAGATCTCTGTAGAGAGCGTGGTCGGCGGATGGCGGCGCGCTTCGCCGTTACAGGTGGACGGGGATCGCTGATTGGAAGTGAAAGAGGGATTGCCGCCATCTTGCCATCGAGGACACTTGCTCTGGGATTTTCGCACAGAACAGAGACAAAGAGTCTGAGAGAGTTTTGCGGGGGTGGTCGGGTCTTAAAAAAAGAGTCGGAGGCAGCAAAAAATGAGAGCAGCTTCTTGATCGAGGGAGGAGGAGGGGGAATAAAAATATTTTAAACGAGCCATTTGATATGACAGAACAATGATAAATGGATTAGTTTGAATCGTCGGTGGCTTGAACTTAATCAGTTTTTGCCGCCACTAGAAGATCTTGATATGTCTGAATGCTGAATGTAAATATAATTCTTTATTCCTGCTTTGTTTTTTTTATACCTGAATACATTTAATCCTTCTTCTCCTTCGTATGTACACACACATGTCAGTATAGACTTTGAATTTGAAATTCTCACCCAACGACGTGATTCACATGTCCAAATAAGTCTCTGTTTATGCCCCCCATTTTCATGATACTCCTCTTCCTCCTCCTCCTCTTTTTTGCCGCAATTCATCTTCACTTTGCTTCTTTTGGTTTTACACGTTTACTGCCAAGTCGAGTTTTGTGTGTGCTTTTCTCTTAAAACGATACAACACGAGCCGATGGATATGAAGTGGGCAAAAAGAGGTTCACGGGGAAAAGTGGCATTGTCTCCGTTTGGGGTGAGAGGGGCATGCTGGGAATATGCCGAGTGTTATGTAATGGAGACAGGGGTTGAAACGGTACTTGTAAAGTGTTGGATATTTAAAGTAGACAAACTTTTAAGTACCCACTATAAATTTGAATGGTATGAAACCTAACTTTAAGTACTATTAAACGGAGTAAAAGTAGCATTCCTTTTCTGAGGGCCCCAAGCATGGCACAAGTGTTCGTATATCTCCTATATACATCAGAGGCCGGTTTTGTTTAAGCTTATTTCGGTTAATCGTGGCGATTAGCATGATTTGATCCATTTTTATTAAGCAAAATCTGATTTGGATCACGGTTGGACTGAAAAATATTTTAAACAAAACCGGGGTCTGTTGCATTGCATTAATGCATTTAAAACTGCTTTGATAAGATAAACGCTAGTGCTTCTCTTTTGACTAAAGCTTTAGAATATATCAATGCAATGTTTTATTAAAATACAATACCAAAAAGTTGACTATATTGCAACACTTCTTAACAGTCTACAATGTCATTAACAGGTCACTTTATACACACATAGAATATACAGTATTATCTGTTTACTCCCCTTTTCCATCAGCAGTCCATTGTCCGTACACATAAAATATGCAAATTTCATATATGTAAGTGAAAAAAAATCAAGTCCCTCTTGAGCCGTTCCCTCCATTCTTTTTCTCCTCTCCCTTTCACACCTGTTTGAATACGTCGTAAATAATGTCTAGATGAATAGAAGGAGAGCCCATAAAGTTGGATCATTATCGAATTCGGGTCTTCTACTTCAGGGAAAACGAAGTCGATTTGTAGCACGATGATGGCGACGATAGCCGCTTTTGAAAGTCACCGCCAAAAGCGAACAGGATTATATTTCAATCGCCAATTTGCTGGTTATAATTGATGCTCGTTCGGCCAGGTGATTAGAATTAAGACCAAAAGGAAACTGATAATAGCATCAGGCCATAAGCGGTCGCTGGGGAATGACCTGAATATCAGATGAGATTATTATTATTTTTATTTTACCAGGTCATAGAGAGGGACTAAAGTCAATAACAACAGCAACTTACAAAAGGAGGGCCAGGGCCTCGAAAACTTTTAAATACAGTATATTATTGAAGCATAAAATGGTAAACCTGCCAGTAGTTCTACAATATCAACAGATCTAAGTGGGAACCCTGAACTTCAATATGATTGGCTCATAAAAAGCCAATCTGGCATCCCTGTTTTAAATCCCAGGCTATCGACGATGGCCTTTTAAGTATCGCTTCTTTCTTCTTTTCTCCTTTTTGCTCCCCGCTTATATTACGAAGCAATCTAATTGGATTAAAAACAGCCCAACATTATTACCACTCCTACTATCCTTTATCCATTTTCGCCGGCGCTCGTACAGCTGAAAGTTTTGAGTCACAGTTTTGAGTCACACTGTTATTTCTACTCTGACATATTTTAGGTAGATATGTACTTAAAGTAAACTATAAAGCATTCACTACTTGGTGCTAAATTTGAATAATATGCAGTATAATATACTTGGAAGGCTATATAAAGGCTTAAAACTGAAAAAGGTTTGAGTGATTTGTTTACAAGAAACACTCAGCTGAGTCTCACTTTGAGTCACATAACAAACTCACAGAGCTGCAAGAAGAGAGCGCTTGGAAATCAGTGGCAACAAAGACAAAGGGCAGCTATACGAGCCCCGGCGATTATAGATAACGGATTGTCAAATACATATCGAACATGGTACGTTTTCCAAGACATAAATGGAAATAATTCAAAATGAGGTTATTTTGAACAAGATTAATGTTTTATGTTGTATTGGGCCAATATAGTTATTTTTAGGTTGGCAAAGCAAACTAAATTTATAGTTGTGGCATCAAGACCCAAAAATTATAGTTAAATAACTAAGGTTTAATGTCTCATGCCTTACTCTTATGAATCTGGGGGGTCAAAAAGCATAGCATAGGAAAAGCTTGAAGCCAAAATTAATGGCGTAGCCGGCCAAAAGCGTTAAAAACTGGAAGCGAACAAAGCACAAAGGGGATTATATCCTGTTTGGCATACACATAAAAGCTTATATGTTAACTATAGAACTGAACACATATACAGTACTTTCATAGGAGTACATAAACATTAAGTTTAGAACTAAGATGGAATAATTTGTGCCTTAGGAATAAGCGTTCTATAACTTACAGGACCCTTGGAGTGGACAAACTCCATACTTATGATTGGAAAAAAGATGAGACATGTACATTGTATACAGGGTGCAATGCCAACAGGCAGAAACTTTCTAAGTTCTTACAGTGTACAGGGTGATCCGACCCAGCCAAAAAAATCGCCTGAATGATTGCTTACTAAGCCAAAATTAAGCCAAAGTTATTAATAACTTTAGCTTAACTTTGGCTTAGGAAGCAATCATTCAGCCGATTTTTTTGGCTGGGGAGAAAAGGTATATTTTTACACCACCCTTAACTCACATAGAGGTGGACCAATCATGGCCTACAATACACCAAAATGCAGCCAATAGTGGGAAATTTGTTAAAATGATGATTTTTATTAAATTCATTTACATGTTTTAGTACCATACTTAGCTAACCCAAGAGGAATATTTAGAGCACTTTTCATTATCATGATGGTAAAATTGTCTTTCTGTTCATGGACATTGCTATTTTGTCTGATAGCTGTTTTATTTCAAAAGAAACACTTTCACTCTGCTACAATTCAAATCACATTATTGTAGCACAGGGAGTCCTTTTGAATGATTTTTGTCACAAGCATAATCTTCATATGTTGATTCAAATTGATCTGGTACAGGAAGAATTATAATGCACTCTAAACATTTTCATGAACACATATGATGTGATTCGTCAAAATCACTCTAGCTATGAAAAGTTTAAACACACACAATAAAACTTTGCCAGTAAAACACATAATGCTGTTCCAAGGCTCTATTGCAATTAAAACAGTGTAAATACAATTGATACATGTTAATATGTTCATAAAACTCTTGTCATCCTTCAAGCTCATAATTAGCCCTTAAGACCCTTATAACTCAATAGCAATTGTATTTATGTACTTTCCAATTGTACAGTAAAGTATTGAGGTGTAGCCTGACAGCAGCTGCTGATAGTAACCGATATTTTCTTGTATGCACAGAAAGGTCACAAGCTACTGCAGTATACAGATTAGGTCGGTATACTGTCATACTTACACTCCATGGCACTACTAGCTACTATACTTTGCATTAATGTATCTGGCTGCAGTGATCTATGTACTATGTAAGCTTTTAAGATCTACATGTCAATAAGCTTTTCCTCTAAAGGCTCAGTAGCAAATTGTCTCTTTCCTTCAATATTCATATACAAGTAAGAGTGCAAAAAAATCCCGTTCCTCCAATATCCCCAAATGTGGTTCAAAAAGGCCAAATTTTTGATCAGTTTTCAAACCAGCCGCTGACAATTTAGTAATTCATTTAGAGCAGAAAAAATAAAAATTGTGAACTTCCATCATATGCTTATTTAATTCCTGTTGTATGTTGCCAAATAGACTACATTCTCAATATTTCACATCAATTATCAATATGATTGTATATAATGACATATTGGCCAAACAAATGAACTTGAATGCTGGACTTCCTATGTTTCATTTCAATGTGTATTTTCATGTTGTAAATAGAAATAAATGTACAGATGTGGCAATATGGCTTACACAAGGATGTTTGATGAATATGGATGCGAAGCATATAACAGTGCAAAAGGCTGCGCATTTTTGCCCTGGTCAGGTTTTGTGATGTTAAAGAGAAAGTTCCGCGACATTTTCCTTTACTCAGGGTGCCCTCAGGGACGAGAGAATGTCGGCCAAGGCCTAAGTAAACCTGAGGTCTGCTTACAACCATACAACCATTTCTGTTAAAAATTGCATTGTACACTGTCAATTGACGAAAAACAGTCATATTAAATTTAATAACACTAAACAGTGAACGTGTCACAAAAGTAAAAAAAAAATCCTATCCAAATTACTACTAAAGGAAAGGAAAAAAATAACATTTTGTCACTCAACCTAGGAGGGAATGACTTTGGTGAAGAAGGCCTTGCACGCCAAAAGTATTACGACCGCACGCGAAAAGTACCGGATACCAGGAGGTTGTTCAATTGTGGCAGCTGAAATTTTTGCTTCGTCTCCATATTTCTTCTTTCCTCCAAGGCCCACAGTGGCCATCCATGTAGACATAAATCGAAAGTAATATTTTTATTTTTTGGTTGCAATACAATGGTATAACACCTACACACACTAGAAATTGTTGATATCGCCCTTATCATGTCTAGAAACAAAATTTTGGCCTAATATGTAGGGGTAGGTAGAGAATGCTAGAAGGTGAAAGAAAATAATTATGAAAAATTGTAAAGAAATGGCTTTTGATATTTTAACTTTTTTAAATATTTTATTAAGTGATATATTAATATTTTTTGATTTATTATAATAAAATTATGTAATTAAGCCATCGGAAACATAATATAATAATAACATTTTAACACCCTAATTACCTGCCTAAAATGAGGTAATTTTTGCCCAATTTTTGGCTAATTACTTTAATTAAACTAATTTTGAGACCCACTCTCCGCCACACGACGCAGATGTGACTATAACCACGTGAAAGGCCTTGATTTGGGCATTATGGAACTGCTTTCATGAGCTCCCCCGACCTCCGGGTTCATCCGCGGCAGTCGTTTGAATATGGAGGTTGTGTGACAGAACTTGGCGCAATTCCGCCGCCGCTCCGCTGAGTTGAAAGAGAAAGAATCATAGACAGTAATAATAACAACTATGGAAAGAATTAACTTGCTCTATATACACATGATGCACAATTTTTGGAACTTTTATACCTCAGCTTCTCCTGCTTCTGCTGTGGCTTGTCTGTACGTAGTCTGCCATCTTCAAGCAGATTGAGGGGAAATTCGAAAACTTAGCTTTATTTGGAACTTTTCTTAGTAGCTGACTGGCCTGCCAGTAAAGGTGGCCCATCGAAATAGGACAACAATGGAAGGGAATCTACACACAGACAGACAACACTGCTCTATTTCTCCCTTTTTCTCT
>LR142757.1:0-10072 GCA_900659605.1 Tisbe holothuriae
AGTTCTTAGGGACAGTATCAGCTGCGGCTGTTGCGAGTCCCATGGAGGCCAAGAACATCTCTGCTGCGGCAGGGATTGGTTCTGAGAGTTCTGTCTCCAAGGAGGAGAAGCGCGACAAACCCGTCAAGCGCTCAATCTTGGACAGTCGTCCTCCTCGTGTGGACTACCGTCCTTCGAACCGGGTTGAGAAGCGGTCGAGATTGAGCAGGGAGGATGATCATTATTTCGGACGCTCTCACTACTCTCGAGGAGAGAGATCTGCTTCTCCGAGGAGAAGGTTGGGGCGGCTTGACTCTTACTCTCATGAGCGTGGGCGAGTTTCCTCGCGTCTACCGTCACGTGGCCCGCAGACCTCGTACCATCGAGACAACTCTCCGGTGGCCAGACGAGCGATCGTTTTGTCTTCTTCGAACAGGGAACCGTTGGGGCCGAGAGTAGCGAGGGAGTCTTGTATGCTTACTCCTCCCAGACGGACACGTGATCGTAGTCCCCGAACAGGCAGTGGTCCTCCTCCTCCCCCCAGTAAGGCGCGTGCGAGCTCTGCGAGAAGACTCGGTTCGACTGAGCGCTCAACCGGAGCTAGGAGTCAAACTAAGCGCGACAGGCAGGGTACTCCCTCCCCCAGAGTAACAAAGAGTTCAACGGAGAACTCTAGTTCTGACTCCTCTTCCTCCTCTTCTGAATCGGATAGTACGGATTCGTCCTCTTCGAACGAGGGTGAATCAAAGACCTCGGTGGTCAAACCCGGACCTGCTGTTCGTGATCTCAGTTCTCTCTTTGGTATTCCTCGACAGGATACTCGTTCCATCACTGGAGAAGCTCGTGAACGTAAGAAGATCGACAAAGCGGTGGGAAACTTGCGGTGTGTGATACTGGATAACGGGTTGACTCCTTTCGCAAGGAACTTGTGGGACCGTTATCGCCCTCTGTGTAGCTTGAGGAAGTGGTGTGCTTGCTGCGGATCGGTGGATCATACCTCTCTAATGAAGTGTCCGGTATACCAGGCTAACAAGGAGAAGATGGATGAGAGGTCTCTTCGTGTGTGCAGTTACAAATATTGCTATAAACCTCAATCTCATGTGACATCGATGTGTCCTAGCCTACACTCATATTGCTGGCATTGTCGTCATCGTGGCCATGAGTACAAACGGTGCGGCATGGATCCCATTCAAGTTATGGAGAACGCGTTCAACGAGACGAAGGTTAGCAGCTACAAAATGTCTCCATTGTCTCACTTGTCTGGATGGAACTATGAAGGACCAGAGGTCAAGCTGGAGGAGCTCGTTCCTGTCGAGGTGGATGGACAGGAGTACTGGTGTACGCCTCAGTTCAGAAAGAAGAACTCTAAACTTACCCCTTCTAAGTGGCTGCTGTCATGGAAGAGGGAGAACTATCAAGATTGATTTGCTCGAGGGTTATTTGAGGTTCTCTCAAATGGGGGATTTATGTCGAATTATATCGTTGGCATCTTGATGAGTACGTTTCGAATCTCCCTCTCTTTTGGAGGGGAAGTTAGGGTTCTTTCAGGAGGAGTGTTGTTTAATATGAGAGGCATGAAATCTATGAGTTTAACATCCAGGAAATCATTGTAATATAACATCCAAGTAATAATGAATTTATGAGGTCATAATTGTATATGATAAAGTCAGTTTGAAGATCTATATTTGACATAATAAGACATTACAATTGAATTGAGGAATAAAGTTTTTGTTGTCCCTGATTTCAAGCTGAGAAAGAAAGAGAATAAAAGGGATCAGTCTTGGTCTGGAAATTGAACTGAACACACATGCTTTTCTGACTTTTATTCATTGTTCAAGGGTCTTTTCATTTACTTTTTCGACACATGGTGACCCCGACGTGACCAAGATCAACGAGTACCTAAGTACCACCTTCGGTTGCGACCGAGGTCGGTATTCAGGAGGATTCGAGCCTGCAGCCGCGGCAGCAGACCTCGAAAATAGATGCTAAACGGAGTCAGAAAATATAACAAATAAAACAAATAAATCATTTACCGGTGCGCCGTTTTATTGATTTATCTATATCATTAGGAACCAATCCAAAGGCTGCGGCCAGGAGAGGTTTATATACTAATTATCGAAATAATTGGTCCACGAGAACCCTTTTTTCGGTGCGCCGAGATTGTGGTTACGAGACCATCTAGATTCCAGACGGGAACTATCCCCACTGAGACCATCGTCGGTGCGCCGGAGATAGGCCTCGGTTAGGGGAATAGAACGAAGGAAGCGTACCGTACGGGATGAGATCTGTAATGAAGACAAACGTTCAATGAATATAAAAAACATCACAGAAAAGAAAATGAAATCAGGAATGGTAACCAGAAAAAAGAGGCAAGCCACAGGCGCCCGACTCCGACGTAGGATGAGTCAAACAGACTCTGACAGGGAGATCGACTCTACTAACGACCGCCTGTTAGCCATGGCGGCGGAGGGAGTCGGGGAGGCAATCCCGTCGAGAGAGAACTCTCCGCGAGGAAACGGGGGCGAAAACACTCCATCTACGACTAGAATGGCTAGTAATGGGGAAAACAATGACCCACAACCCAATTTAGGATTCGGAATGTGGTCAGGAACCCCAGCGGAACATACCCGCTCACACGGACCGGGACCCTCGACGAGCGAGATACGAGCGGGGGAGGAGGAGTTCCACACGGCCAGGAAGGGAAAGAAGAAGAAAACGAAGACTCGGTCCCAACCATCTTTCTCCACAGCCAAGTCCTCCCAGGGAGCTAATGCCGGGGGAGAAGTGCAGGTAGAGGAACCTCAGGGACTCCCTCCACAGGATCCCCCCGCGCAAGAGCAAAGATCGCAAGAGAGAGGAAACGCTGATTACGATACCGATACAGAAGTACTCGCGATCTCGAGGGACGATTTTAGAACGTTCCTTCAATCAAACTCGTCGTTCTCTAGGGAAGAGTTGGAGAACCATAGAGAAAATTGGAGTCGCATGTGCAAGGAAGCTAAGATGATTGGAACAGTCGGAGCAGTTCATAAAGCCAGAAACAAACGATTTCGAGAGGCCGACTCAGCGAGAAAATTTTGGGAGGATTGGCAAGCCAAAGCCGCCGATATAACCCGACTCCTAAAAGGATATCAACGCCAAGATGCACGTCCTCCTCCACAACCGAGTACTTCTCGCCCGAGACCGACGACGTCGGGAGCTCCCCCCGGGGTAAATACCCGTAAATCCGGAGGACCAAGTCGACACGCGGAAATGGATGGCGGCAACAGAGCGCCTCCAGCAAATCCACGGTTTGAACCCCGAAGAGGACCGAATCCCCCCAGAGCTGCCCGGCCCGCAGAGTTCCAAGGAGAAAACGTCAATCAGCGAAGAGCCCCCCCAAACAAAAATGGGAGAGGAAACCAGGGCAGGAACGGTTCCGATAAGGGAAAGTATAACCAGGATCGCCAAGGACGCGAGGAGATGCAACAGGGTCCGGGAGGAGGAGGAGGGGGAGATGACGACGGAGGGTCCAGTGACCCATCCAGCGACTACTCAGGATATAGCTACGGAACCACACGTTCCTCCACTACCGGGTCGCACAGGTCGGACTTGAGGGATTTTCTGAACCGGCGAAGGGGACAAAATCCACACAACAATCCACATCCCCCCGGAGGCTACAATCGCCCACCTCGGGCCCCTCCCCATTATGGCTACCCACAGCACCAACCTCCCCCTCAGAGACCTTATCCTCAGGCCCCATACCAGGGAATACCGATGGCGCACGTACCCCACTGGGACCGGCAGGATGGAGAGGGTAGACGTTTTTACATGAGATTGCCCAATCCTTGGGATAAGGTTCCAACTCCCTGCAGCACAGGATTCTCAGACTATACAAATCTCCAGAAAACAGGTCTGAAACCGAAGTTCGAAGGAAACATAGAAACCTATCCCGCTTTCCAACAACAGTTCCTCCTGACGGTTCACAATTTGGACATACCACTAACGGTCAAGTACCTGGCTCTCTACCACGCGGTGGAAGACAAGGCTCCTCAGATAAGGGAGAGCGCTCTCCCAGGTCCGGAAGGATATAAACTAATGATAAAGAGGTTGGAATCCCTCTTCGGGGGAGAGGAGCGTCATTTAACGATGTACAGCGGTAATCTCCGGAGGATGCAACCTATAAGGCAGGGCTCGTTGTCCGACCTAGACGGACTAGTGAGAGCTATCGAGGCTTTCCACGCCTCGCTTCCCTACCCACGACGGCACGAGAAGAGAAGCCTAAACCACTTCGAGGACATATTGCACAAGATGCCATCAGAGATGAGGCTGTCCTACGGCGACTACTGCCATCAGACTCAGCAGGAGGAAATGGAGGTCCGAAACCTTTTGTACTGGCTGAAAGAAGTCAAACTGCGCAACCTGCGCCGAGAACGGGAAAGAAGCGGATCAAACCAACGGTCAAGACCGGTGCATCTCGTACACCCGATAAATGACTGCCCGATATGCGTAGCATCACACTCCCTTGACACTTGTCCAGTGTTTCTGAATCGGACAGGCGCAAGGAGAAAGAGCATCATCATAGACCTCCAACGCTGCTTAAAATGCCTCGGTCATGGACACGTGATAAAGGACTGTTCCTCGGTACCATGTTCAAAATGCTCCAAGAACCACCACGTTCTATTGCACGGAACCTTCTTTCCCCCCCTCGTGAAGAAAACCGCCAACTCGATTGCCGTCGCAACGGGCGACTATTGCCCGGAGGGAGAGGAACTAGAGGCCGCATTGGGAGACCTAGAACTATCCGATTACACGGGAGGACCTCCGTCTCCTGTGAACGCTATACACATTAATGCTACCTCCGAAATACAACCTCCCCTGATTTCCCACAGACATATTGTGGTAAGGCTAATAAACCCGGACTCCAAGGAATCCGCGTTAGCCAATGCTTTCTTAGACGATGGCAGCGAGGCGGAATTCATGGACCTAGCGAGCGCAGATAAGATTAAGCTTTCAGGACAGGATTGCGACATGCCAGTTTCGCTGTTCTCCGGGCAGGAAACTCTACTCAAAGGAAAGCGCGCCAAAGTCATTGTAGAAAGTCTGAACGGCAAGATCAGGAGAACCATAGAGGTTATGATAACCGACAATCCGATCGGGAACTTCCGTCCCGTAAGCTGGAGCGAACACAAGAAGAACTGGAAACATCTCAAGGATCTTCCGATTGCCCCACTTACCGGCCAAGGCAATATACAAATTCTCCTAGGTCTGGGTGCCCACTATTTCCATAGATCGGTCAAGGAAATCACGGGAAAGACTCCGGACGAACCAGTGGCTAGGCTGGGACCCCTGGGGTGGACCATAGTAGGACGAGTACTCCCTCCCAAGAAGACGGAGGAATCACAAGGGAAGCCAGTCATTACCTCCAGCGCTTTCATCCGTATAATGGAAGCCGAACCCAAAATAGAGTTCCTAAACCCGGGGGACCCCTACTTAAGAGCAGCCCGCAATCCACCCCCCATTCTGAACGGGGGAGACAGATACGCACTCTCCACGCTGGCCTCGCGAACCAAGCATAACCCGGGCGAGCGAGCCGTAGCTCCGATACTCTGGAAAAACGAGGAAAGACCTCCACCAAACTACGAGGCAGCACTCAAACTGTGGCGAAGACAACGCGACTCTCTTGCCATGAAACCCGAGATACAGACACGTTACGACAAAGTCATAAAGATGTGGCTAGACAAGGGATACGTACAACCAGACGCTACGCTGGCCAACCGGGGCGCATTTTTCATGCCCCATTTCCCGGTCATCAGGGAGGATCGGCAGACGACAAAGCTCCGGGTCTGTATGAACGGAAAGTATAAATTCGGCGACAAGAGTCTGAACGACCACATTCTCCCCGGCCCCAAAATATGCAATGAGTTGTTTGTGGTGCTACAGATCTTCAGACGAGGAAGGATCGGACTCATCTCAGATGCCAAGGAAATGTTCCTGAGTATCGGAATCCCGCCCGAGGACTACAAATATTACTCCTTCCTGCATTCATTCGCGGGAGATAAAGAGCCAACCATGTATCACTTCACCTGCCACTGCTTTGGGAGCTCGGGAAGCCCCAACTCCTCGATATTCGTGGTAAAAAAGAGAGCGCTCGAAATGTGGAGAATGGCCACTATTGCGGCCTTGATAATATTGATTGCCTCTATGGTAGACGATAACCTCGGGTCGGTGGATTCGGAGGAAGAGGCTGCACTACTCGTACAAGGGCTGATGGACATATTCGGATCTCTACGAATTGATCTTCACAAGTGGGCTTCGAACGTCCCTTCGGTCATCCCAGCCGAGCATCGGACTAACCAAAAGATAGTGGAGATCGGAGCTCCAGACACGGGCGAGGAACCTCAGCATTCGGCGTTGGGTTTATTCTGGCATCTAGAAGAAGACGAATTCTCCATCAAAGTCAACACAGAGTTCCCCGACAACCCTACCAGACGGTCCATCATGGCCGCGTTCATGAAACTGTATGACCCTGCGGGATGGACGGGTCCTTTCAACATGCTGGGAAAGATGTTGCTCAAAGAAACCTGGCGAACATGTCCCGAATGGGAAAGCAGCCTAGACCCATCTAACGCACGTAGGTGGGAGGACTGGTTCTCGAGTCTAACACGGATGAAAAATATCCGAATTCCCAGGTGGGTGAATCCAGGACAGGATGGAGCTAAGCTTCACATCTTCAGCGATGCTTCTGGCCGCGGGTACGGAAGCGTAGCATACATCACCGGCAAGGACAAGTCCATTCTGATAGCTTCTAAGTCAAGGCTGGTGACGAGCTTTGTGTCCGACCTGAGCACACCGAGGCTAGAACTCGAGGGCGCATGCGTGTCGATAAAGTTGGTCAACAAGCTATGGAGGGCTTTCGACATAACATCGGAGAATACTCATTTTTGGACGGACTCTTTGAACGTGGTCCACTGGGTAAAAGCCCCAGGTCGTGAAGTGGACCAATATTGCGCTCGCCGGGTAGCCATGATCAGGGAAGCCTCTCCGCCGGAGCAGTGGCACCATGTGCCCACTGATCTGAATCCGGCGGATGCTTTATCCCGAGGGACGACTCTCAAAGCTCTGGAGGAATCCGACCTATGGTGGAGCGGTCCAAACTATTTACTCACGAACGACTGGCCATCCACCCCCGTCTCTCCCGAACCCGTCATCCCTCTCCCAGAGGAGAAGCACTGGAGACAAATGCTAGGAATATTCGCAGTATCGATTCCTCGACACGAGGTGCTAGGGACCTGGCAAGAACTAATGAACTCGGCAAGGACGGTCATCAAGGCCGCGAACAAATGGAGCCGTCAAGCAGGAGTGAAGGCTGAGATCCCTGAGACAAGAGAGGAGGCAAGGCTACTACTGTTCCGGACAGCTCAACGAGACACATGGGGAAGATACTTCGCGCCAAATGGGGGATTAGTCCCCACTTCCAAGACTTCCCCGTGGAGGGGACTAGATCCAGAAGTATTGGACGGAGTTATAATGGTGTCAGGAAGGACCGGGGAAGAACCACGCATTCTTCTCCCTAAGACACACAACGTGACTCGGTCTTGGGGACATTACGTCCACGCGGAACACTTACAACACTCCCTGGGTCCGAAGGGGCTAATCACCACAATGAGAAAGGTCGCTTGGATACCGAACGGAAACCAATTTGCTAGGTCCATCACCACTCGTTGCTTTCCCTGTAGACGCAACTACGCCACTCAGAGTCGTCCTAAAATGGGACCTCTGCCTGACACTCGACTCGGAAGAGGTCGTATGAGTCAGCTTGCTTTCGAGGACGTAATTTTGGACATCGGAGGACCATTTAAGGTATTACCCCTTCACCGAAGAAACCGGGAGAAAAGATGGTTCCTTGTGATGACTTGCGCCACCTTCAGAGCGGTTCACCTGGAACCTCTGTCCGGACTAGACTCATCCAGCACTCTAATGGCTCTGCAGAGATTTGCCTCTCGACGCGGCTTGCCCTCCACCATACTGAGTGACAACGCTCCTCACTTTGTACAACTTTCTCAGATGTTCTCCAGGTTGGAACAATACAGAGGTCACAGACTGGCGTCCCCAGGTTGGGCCGAACTCAGGTGGGATTTTTATCCTCCCAGGAGTCCCCACGTCGGAGGTGCCGTCGAAATTATGGTACAAGCCACAAAAAAGGCACTGACGGGGCTACTGGGACGAGAGGAGTACAATGAGGATCAGTTCCACACCGCTCTAACCATGGCGGAGGAACTGTTGAACACTCGGCCCATAGGCACTCTCCCCACTGACTTGGAGGAAAAGGAAGCACTCACGCCGGGACATTTTCTTGGATCCGGTACGTTGGTGGGGGGATCCGAACTGAATTGGTCAGACATGAAAGGAACCCCTGAACAAAAGTGGGCCGAGCTACAGATAGCGAGAGAGAAACTGTGGGTGAGGTTCAGGGATGAGATTGTACCCACCCTCGAACCAAAAGGAAAGTGGAGGTCCTCATCGGCCCCCATCACTGAGGGTCAGATCGTGGCATGCATGCACACGGAGTCTCGTAGGAGCGGGTGGGAGTTGGGCAGAGTGGTGAGAGTGTTTCCCGGAGAGGACGGCACAGTGCGGGTGGCGGAAGTGATGATTAAGGGAAAGCTATTCAGGCGACACGTTCGCATGATGGCTCCCATAGAATAAACAGTTCCACCCACAATTATATAAATTATTCAATTAGATGTTTTTATAAGATTTTTAATAAAGAATGAATTAGTTTTTAAAATCCTCCTGACATATCCCACAACCGGGAAAAAAACGATATATAATTAACTACAACCGTAAGTTCCTTTTTTATTCCAGTAAACTCACCATGCAGGAGAGTTCAGTCCGGATCCAAGGTCATGATCCCGACTCCAACGTTTTTCCGGTGTCCTTGGCTTCGGCACAGGGGGACCCCAAGAACAACCAACCCACTCAGAAGGCCATGATTCAAGCCCTCCTCAACACCGGCCCATTAATCCACCCCAGTTGGGAAACACCGAACTCCGTCCGCCTGGCATACACTTCCGCTGAAGTGGTGAGCGGTCTGGAGTGGCTAGAAGAGGAAGCAAAGACAGTTCGGGCATTAGGGATTCATATCGTAAGGGATCATGATACTAAATATCCACATAGCCTAGTGCTGAGCACACACTCGGGATGCGTCCTGGTGGTAGGGTTATATTTCTGGATAAGTGAGACGCGACCAATCAACCCCTTTGGCGAACTGCTAGAGGTAGAACCTCCTCCCATCCCTTCACGACACCCGAATTGGACTAGCTTGATCTCTGTCGACGTTCACCGAACCCTACAAAAGCATCTCCTTCTTACCTTCCAACCTGAGGAGATGATGACTGGGAGTCCTCAGTACGACCACTTGCCGTTGGGAGAGGTTTGTAAGGATTCGGAGGCGAACCTACTCCCAATATCCTGGTTACACGCCCAAAACGGGCATTACCAGAACCGAAAAGACGACTCCTCCAAGCTCACAGATTCTCTGTATTATGTTCACTCCGCAGAAAACAACTCAGCTCTGAGCGCTGACTGGCCCAGGGATGACAATTATGAATGTTCGTCTTTCTGCCCGGTCAACTCTCCCAAACAATCGTTGTTCTTAGCCAATCTGGGGAGAGAAATATGGAGTGTAACGTGGTGCAGGATCTATCTACTCATGGATCACGGGTGCGTACCTCTCCCAGAAGAGGGAAAAATCGTCCGATCGCTTATTGACTGGATGCGTGACGATTTTCTGATGGGATCCCTGATTCGGTCTCCTCGCCTGGACTCAGTCCGGAAAGTAAACAAGAGGAAGCGAATGCCTGAGATGCATGAGGGGGACATCAAGAAGATTGTTGAGGACATACTCATGCAGTGCGTGGACGACGCGGTTGACTCAAGTGACAACAGACCCTTGACCATCACGGAGGACGGCGCCGCCGCGGGGGACGGCTTGTTGGTTTTTCATCTCGACGATCAGTTGGATTACGAATCCGAGTTCTTAGGGACAGTATCAGCTGCGGCTGTTGCGAGTCCCATGGAGGCCAAGAACATCTCTGCTGCGGCAGGGATT
>LR142758.1:0-10073 GCA_900659605.1 Tisbe holothuriae
TTTAATATACATGACGATTGTATGCACTTATATAATAAAAATGTATGAGCCAATGCAATAAGTACTTAATGTATATGTAATTTATTATAAAGTACAAATTAATAACACTAATTTAATGTAGCAGTCATCTAGAGGAAGTGAAAAAGTCCATAACTTACTAAACAGTTATGTCCAAAAAAAATTAACATAGAGGGTGCTCAAAGGCGTCCCTATATTTCCATTAAAGCCTTAATTAGGGCAATTATAGCAGTAACTTCACTAATCTAAATACATTTTCATAATCAGTGAGAAATTCTGAGTCTAATGGTATGCTTAAGCCTGCAGTTAAACCAGTTGAAAAACTTCTTCTGGTTTTGATTGCCTATTCCTCTCTCGGAAGGGCGCGAGATAGGCGATCAAAGATTTTTCTGGGAAAAAGTTAAATTAATATCACCCCACCTCTATCAGACAAGGAACAAAAATTTTGGGGTCAAAATATTATGGTCCTATCGGCAAGAAAATGATCGTCCCCGCATTTGATATTAACATATTCTTAATATGTTATTATTCATTATATGACAAAATATTAAGAAGAAGCATTTTTCCTTTGTTTGACAGAGGATTCTCTGAATCTTTTTTTGACATTTCCTCCATCAAACACACCAACCTACATCACGGATAACTCATTAATATTACAGGCATCTTCAATGTATCATTACTTGCAACTTAAATTATCCGTGCTCAAATCAGGGATACCTCTTGGTAATTAGTTAGCTGAAATTTTAACGACCAAATGCCTAAATAAACTCTTATTTGGTATCTTTTTTAAAGGGAAGTGCTGCCATTATTAATACAGTTATTAAACTATTATAAATAGACCATGAAAAGTGTTTTAATATCACTCAAATCTTGTAATGAACAAACAACTAAAATATATATAAGTGTAAATATCGTCCCTAACTATTCAGCTCAACTGCGTCCCTGACTCTCTTGCAGAAAGTAGATTCCTACACCCAGTTTTAAGAGAAAATTTCATACGGAGACTGTAACACCTCACAAAAACAGTATTTAACCAATACTTTTAGTGATATGTTGTAAGTTTATGGACAGTGCAATGTCCGGGCACAAAGTGCCGCCATTTGTGGCACCATTCAGCCGAGCTGGGAGGCTTCTACAAGAGGCATTATCAAGAAAGGGCTATGTCCCTCCAGTTGCACAGAGGAAACTGGATCGGTATTCCACCGAAACAACATCAGGAAACCACATTAAACATCTCTCGCAGCTGCCAAAGGCATCTGCAGCAGCGCGGATAGATACGTGGGTTCATGATCGCTCTTTTACTTCAGAGGTGGAGGACGACAAGGAGAACTACCATCCAGGTAAGAGTACAGGAGAAGCAGAGTCATTTAGAGAATTTAATATGTTAATAATATAAATTTTAGTTGCATCATCTGCGTCAAGCGCAGCTAAGCCAGAGAGTCCAGGTCGCCGATCTTCTAAGCTGTCTCCCCAAACTCGCCGTGTCCGCCGTGTACTAGGGGACTTCTTGCCAGAGCAATTCCAAGCAGGTAACTCTAAATGTGTACTTGACACGTTGTATTATTTTAAAGCTTTTTTAGATTAAAGAAGTAGATAATTCACCATAAGTAGTATTCATAACAGTGCTCAACTGATCCAATTATTTTGTCTTTCAATTTCATTACAGATGAATCCGTGAGTGTCCCACCTGTGAAGAGGACAAACAGGGAAGAGGCTGACCCGTTCCCATCTTTACCCCCGCCCTCCAAGCCCTTGTTTCCAGCCGCAACTGTTCTTCTACCTCCTGGCATCAGTGTGAGCTCACTGAAAGGTCCCAAGAGGAGTCGTGAGGATCAAGATAAGGAGCTGCTTCAGAATCTGTCCTCTCAGAGACGGGACAAACATCCAGGTAATATATAGTGCATACTGTAGCCTTGATTCACCTAATAAACGGTTTATATTCTAACAAATTTGACGTCTTATAGTAATGATAAATCGTTTTGTAAAAAATTAGTGTTCTGAAATTATGTTGATAAATGTTTTTCAGGTATTTCCCATCTCCCTCCAGCATCAAAACGCATCAGATATGGTGCTCCCCCAGTGCCTGCCTTCAAAAAGGCTTCAGGTGGCACCAGACCTCTCCCTTCTGCAAGCTCTGTTGGCCAGCCGGACTTCAATCAGCACCAGCAGCACAATGTTTTCGCACAGCCGCCCAGAGGGAGCCCAGAAAGTTGTTGTACAAACCCAGTCCTGTCCCAGGCCCGTGAGGTCCATCTTAGCCGTCCAAGCCAACATCAGGTGGAGCACCAGAACAAAGGTATTACACATTAATTTGTATTAGCTTTTACGAGCAAATATTAATTATCGAAAGGTTGGGTCTGGGACCCAAAACGGACATTTTTTTAACAAATAAATGTCTTAACTCTTAACCTTTATCTCCTTGGAAATACTCTATTAACGTAACAAAATTAGAAAGAAGCAAGAGCACTGACCATTTTGGTTTATTTCCATTTTAATTTTATTGATTTCTACCATGAAATTTTACACAATGAAATTCCTTTTAATTGTATGCTTTAGAACTCATTAAAATGTCATTGGGCTTGGATAACTAGAACCTTGATTTCTGAGCATTTGGAGAAGTAGTGCGTCCATCAGTAGTGTATCAATCTGTTCCAGAGTTCCTTGCTTCTACCTAAAGAAGGTGTAAGGAATATGTACTAACACAAATTGTGCTAAAGTGTTCTTAATCATACCTCTTCTTTCTCCTGCTGCAGCTCCTCTTCCATGTATTGGTGCCAAGGTTGTTAACCCAGATCCGTCCCACTCAAGCTGGAAATTGGGGAACCGTTATTCTGTGCTGCCCGTCTACGGTAAGTTTATTAATCAAATTGAACCAATACTGTTATTTCAAAAGTTATGTTAAGTCAATTAAGGCAGATGCCTTTTTCCGCATTTTATTATTACTAGAAATGCAGGAAAATCAGATTATGCACTTTACTTAACTGGCAGATACGTCCGTTTTTAAAATATGTATCTTATGTAATATATATCTTAACAATATTATACATTGTTTTATTTAGAACCCGAAACCAACAACTCTGCTCCCGAGAATGAGATGTCAGCGCAACTTGCCGATCCTTCATCCAAGGTGGCTCCCCTAAGAATCAAGCGTGCACAGAGTGGAAGATGGGAGATCAAGGAAACGTCAACAAATTTTGGTAAAAAATTATGTAACCTTTTTGAAATGTGTGAATATTATGAGAATCTCCAGGCATGATTTGTAATTTCCTTTGTTATTTTTGCAAAAAATAGCTGTGTTATCGTATTTTACTTAAGGAAGGCCATTTGAAATCTGATTTCCAACTTTTTGTATTCAGAATTTTAATAGAGCTGGATCTGAATCTGACGTCAAATTTGACCCAAAGTCGGATTTGGCCAAATAAGCACTTTTGCCTGTTAGTTTTCCATAAAATAATTACTACTGAACAGACACCTAAAACAAACTGTAATAGGTCCAAACCATGGTTACAAAAGGAATAATTATGAAATATACAGTCCTTAACAGTCACTGCCTTTAACCCTTTTGATATTTATTACATTGTACAATGCGTACTATATAGTAGAACAGCAAAAATGAATTACCGTTTTGGACTTTTTATAATAATATCTTATTCCAAAAATGATGGTCGGATTCAAATTGGCCTTAATTTTACTACATTGAGCTTGTAATTATCTTATGTTTTGTCTTTGAGGAGTGTTATTTTCTATGGATTAAATTTGTAGTAGTATATGTATATTTTTCGATGCAATTCCAAGACATTGTGAGAATGCCTACATAATATATACTTTTCAGTTTATAATAAGTATCATACATTTTTTTCAGTTCTTGTTGACACCTCAGGCGTCGGTGGTCCCACCTCTTGCCCAGGATGTCCCTCTCCATCCCACGATCCCAGCCCTGTCAACCTCATTGGCAGTGGCAGCCCTGAGCCCGCCGCCACCATGGGCAATGTTAGTTCAAGTCCTGTTGAAAGTGCATTCAGCCCTGCCGTGGAACAAGGGCAAGGCAACAACTCCAATCGCACCTCCTCCACACCAAACGACAACAACGGCTCCTCCGCCCACTCCATGCCACAAGACAACCATGAAACCTCCTCTCCGCGACCGGATTCGAGCCCTTTGCTGAACTACAATCTAACCCTGACCACCCACCAGAGACGACGTCTGGCAAGGGAGGCTCGTCTCCAGAACTACCAATCAGCCATATCTTCAACTGCTGTGCACAGTCCCTTCTGCTCGCCAAACTGCAAGTTGGCATGTGCTGAATATATGGGAGCAAGATTGACGGAGATTACGGAGGCATTTAAAGCATTGAGCTATAATGAGCAAAAGCTCTTCTTATCTAGCTCTATTCACCATGAGGCCGGTCACCCAGTGTATACACTTGTGTCAAATGATGGGCAAAAGAAGGCCGTTTCAAAGGCATTCTTTAAGGGTGCTTTGGGGCTGAAGTCAGACGCCACGTTGTACAAGGTCATTGAGGACATGAAGCAAGGCCGACTCTTCCCCCTAAGAGATGGGCGTGGCGGTTATCGAGGGCAGGTTGTTAACGAGGAGCTGGTTAAAGACCACATATTGAGCTATCAGCCACAGGTGGCGCATTTTCGTCGCAGCCACGCTCCAAACCGCCGCTACCTGCCTGTGGAGGTGGACGCTGTGAGCATGTACCGAGACTTTATAGAGCTCTACCCAGACGAAAAGTGTTCCCGCGAAAAGTACAGGAGAGTTCTGAGGTCTTTAAATATATATAACACTTGTCTTGGTAATGAAGCCTGCGAAAAGTGTGAAGAGAAGAAGCTGCATAACTGTGAAACTGAAGAAGAAGACTGTGATTTTTGCAAGGAATATGAAACCCATAAAAAGATGTACACAAAAGCAAGAATGCTATACAACAAGTATAAGGAAGACAAGAGTCTAATTGCCCTCTGTTCGGATATGCAAAAGATATGTCTCATCCCTCACATGCCCCAATTTAAGACAGCAATTTTTCTCCCCAGGCTTGTCGTCTTCAACGAGACACTCGGGAACGTCATTGATATAATGTTGCTATAGTACGGTATTTTTTCCTTCTTGTGTAACTTTTTACAACTTTTTACTAGTTTTGGCTATAAAATGGATTTTATTAAAGCAACGTTGCAGAATCTAGGAATAATTAGAATGCCTTATATAGCTTACCTTATGTAAATTGTGGTGGGGTGAAAGCGGCAATAAGATTGTCTACTTTGCGTAGTAGTATACATTAAATTGTAATATAGTAAACGAAATAGTAAATA
This sequence comes from Tisbe holothuriae, assembly GCA_900659605.1. NCBI lineage: Eukaryota > Metazoa > Arthropoda > Copepoda > Harpacticoida > Tisbidae > Tisbe > Tisbe holothuriae. Next base: position 5,331 of record LR142758.1, read on the forward strand.
TTACTATTTAGCCGCATTATATACCCACATACACACATTATATCAATGTTAATTTTCAAACAGCTTTGTGGGAAGCACAAGCTCATCAAGACCCAATCTTCCCGTCCTGTGGAATGAAGAAGTTTCCGGCCGAAAGGCCAGTGATCTGGCATCTGCGTATTTCAAAGCTTTTTCTGTTCTCTCTGAAACCTTGGACGAAATTGTGATATTTTGTGATAACTGCAGTGGCCAGCAGGTGTGTGATAATGCCCATAAATAATTTAGTCATACATATTTTGTCATAGCAAAGTATTAATAAGAAAAGCAATTACTTAATTTATATGGGCATTATCACATCCCTCCCGAAAAAGAAAAATTGGACCTTTTTGTCGGCATTGGTCCAATTCGTAAATATTCTTCCCCTGACAAAAATAACATTTATATATCTGACTGTTGGACATACATTCATGAAAGCAGGTGATATATATTTAGAGAATGAGCCCTTTTAAATAGTAATTAAAGAAGCTTAACAATATGTTTAATATTCTTAATAAAAATGTGAATATCAAACATTCAATTAATAGTAAGTTCTCTAAATATATATCACTTTTAAATCAAAAGATGTTGTTCATGCTGCCATTGAAAAGAAAATGCGAAAATCCCCTGATACCCATACTTTCCCCGACTTTGTTAAACTGGTAAAATCAATCACCAATGGAACTACAACCCCACTTGAAATGCAGTATTCAGATTTTTACTCCTTCACCAAACAGACCTGCAAACGCAAGCTTTCAAAGAAGAACAATGACAGACCCGATCTAAAAGACATGAGGCAAATTTGTGTTAAAAACAACGAAAAGCTGATGTACTACAAGTTATCCTATGATGAAGAAGAAGATTGGATTGCATTTGATTTTCTAAAAGATGGTACGCCACTTGAACTCCCCGAGAGACACCAGAAGAAGAGAGGTATCCCTCCTAGGAAGAAGGAAAATATTATTGCACAATTATGTCCACTTATGAGTCCAAAGGCAAGGGAATATTGGGATGGAATTGAGACTAATGAAGAGAGTCCTGATCTGCTTGTTAACAATACAAATGAATAAAAAATGTGTTCAAAATATCAGGAAGTTTTTTTGGTGAATTCGGGAAGTTTTTTTTGTTACAGTAGCATTTATATGTAACCGTACGGTCATAACATAATGAAAGTGTATGTTTTTACTGGTTTAGCAGATGGCCTAATTTTAAGACAAATATTTGCACATATTAAGTTCTAAAAATAATTAAATTTGCCCAAGACACATTGGAATAACAAACATTCTTATAAGTACTTAATTAACACTGCCGGCCCTTATCCATCTCTATAGGACTGGTGGGCACAAGTCATGATTGTTTTACATATGACTTATATCACTGAGTGCGCATTTTGCAACCAATAATAGGCAATATATGATATAATATGTTTAGAGCATTAATGTTAAATACACAATGTCATCAAAACCAAGCAGTCTGGTTTAATTGAGTATTTTAACAATACTTGTTAAAATTCTGGTAAAATCTCCCTATTAATTTATGCACTGTTTATCTTAAAATGAGATTCCGAAATGCTAATGTCGTAATTTTCATGTTCCTTTCCTTTTGGCTTCCGTTGTGTACTTTCCATGGCATCCCTGGCTCGTCAGCTGAAGCCAAATGTAGCAGGACTGGAGGAAAAGTAGTTCCTCTCTGATCTGTTAATTACCGGCCATTAACTGACTAATTACACATTTAAATGCTACTTATGCATAAATTAAGACTATTTCTTTCATATTAACGTTGTTTCCAAACCATATATAATATATGAAAGAACTTTCTTTGTATGATGTGGGACGAGGTGAAAAAATATTTTGACTATGCTCCATCAAACAAATAAAGTGTTAATTACTGCACTAATGGGACCATTAATGATGTTGAAAATGTACCATCAAGTTTCTCGACACAAAATGGATCATATTTCATCATAAAATACCTAAGAACCCTATCCTTTCCTCATATTTGAGCAAGTCAAACTTCAATTGCCTCTCCTGAAAACGTTGTTTTTAGGGTTGCGTCGTATGATTGAGGGGGGCTGTAGTACTTTAAACAACTTAAGACATGTATTCTGTGCTGCATTGTAACAGAACGTCGCGTCAAAGACGCGTCAAACGGTTCTGAAAAAGTACGCATGCCTTCAAAACAGCTGCAAAATACATTAAGGTAGTGTCGGAAGTTACAGAATATTACACCCAACCTCTAGTTGCTCATAAGCAAATCTATTAAGTGTTGCCGCCTTTCGTAGTACGCAGATTAGACAATATTTTAGTGGCAAGTTAGTGCTATACATTGAAGCATTATTCAGTAGTAACATACAATATATAAAAACGTTAAGGTTTTTACTGTTTAGTACTGTGTTGGACTCTAGAGGTTGCGTGATAAGATAGTTAGACTGATGCCATGAGTTGGGTCTTCTTTTTCGAATAATGCGTCAGTGGCAAGTATATAAGGTTGGGGGAGTATCAGTCAGATATGTTCACTGACCTATACCCACGTTGTTGAGCTTCTATGCCCAGGCTAAGGATATATACAAATGTAGTATGCGTCCGTTCCTTTTATAGCTCTGATCTGATCATTCCTGCTGCACAAGCTCAGGTAGAGATTCCTATAATCCGATATTTATTAAGGTGTTCTGTTCTAATATATTCACTAAATTTTAGAACTTGCTTAATACATGACTTTAATTGTGGTTTGTAATAAAAAGCCATAACTCTGATCCAAAATGTCAGAAGATAACCCTAGAGAGTACACATCCGATGACTATACAGTGGTCAAACGTCTCGGACGTGGCGGTTTTGGAGTTGTCCTCCTTCTCAAAGAAAAGAAATCCGAAGAAACCATTGTGGCAAAAGTTCTTGATGAAGATGAAGACAAATCCCTTTCAAGAGAGATTGCGGCATTCAACTTTTCACATCCAAACCTGTTGAGGGTCTTGGGGACATTCACACAGACTGGGTTTGTCCCACTGTATGGGATTGTGACAGAGGTGTGCCTTGGGGATCTGGACAAGTACCTTGCAGATGATACTGATGTGGACAATGCATGGTGGGGTACGGTGTTTGCAGATGTCTTCTCTGGATTGGTGTATCTCCATGACAGGAAAATTGTGCACAGGGACATCAAACCAGAGAATATTCTGGTAAAGACAAAATCAGGTGGTAAGTATGGTATACTACGCGCATAAATAACAATTAATCAATGCTTTGCATTGCCCTTAGATGTGACACAGGAAAAGTGGCCACAGCTTCCTCCAAATGATATGGTGTTTGTTATTGGAGATTTTGGCCTCTGTCGTGGAGTGGGTACCACCAAGTCTGCACCTACTAGCAAAATGGGAACTTGGTACTATGTTGCACCTGAGGTCATGAATGGGGACAAATACTTCACAGAGTGTGATATCTTCTCTTGCGGGATTATGCTGTTCTGGGCGGTGTCAAGGAAGAACCCCTGCTACCATCCACTTGCAAGTAAGATTTTATATATTATGTGGCTGTTACATACAATTTCAGTAAGAACGAGGCCTTGGACATATAATATTAAATAACTTCAATGAATTAAGTATATGAAGAAAAAAATGCAATGATATGCCTCAGTCTGAGGAAACAACCCAACAGACAACCAAAGACAATCTATATATAATTTTTGTAGAATTTTTATTGCTTTATTTATAAGACATTAGTGCGTGCAGTGTTCCTTTAATCAATTATTGATTCTCTCTGATTTCTAACCTTTATTTTACTCATGCATACAGATCTCATCCCAAATATCCACGAAAGGACAGCTCACAACCCTCACGCTCGCCGTACCATTCTCCGGATGACCGCAGAGAACCCCAACAAACGGCCAACAGCTCAGGAACTCAGCCAAGAATTTTCAGCACCCCTTCCAGAGATCAAATCCATCTTCCACAGCCACAAATTCGACCTTGGAGTGACATCCTTGGTCACATTGAATGGTTATGTGATTGTCGGCCGCTGGTCCGGCTGGTTTACAGTGCTGGATGCTCTTGATATGAAGGTGGTGTTTGAGACAAAGACATCGCATGATGTGACTTATGCCCTGGATGCGGATGCAAAGACTATCATTATGGGGTGTACTGAGGGGAGGATATCACTGCGGGAAATGAAGGCCCCTGGTAGGAATCAAATGCTGATCAATATAATATATAGCCATGATACACAGCCAAATTATGCATTTGGACTTATATTACTCAATACTGTTTTTTAATGCGTTTAACTCCCAAAAACACTAATGTATGTTATTGCCACTTTTATCCCACAGACTTCCCTGAAATCGTATCGAAGAAAATGAACAACAATTGGATCACCTGCACCCGCCTCCTGCAAGACTGCGCCGTTGCCTGCCTCAAGGGAAGTAGGCCAGTTGGCTCCTTCCAAATCCTGAGCAGAGAGAATCTTGATATTCTGGCCAATGTGGAAATCCCCGGAAAGGTTGTTCTTCAGAATGATGTTGCAGTGTTTGCCAAGAGTTGGAATAGGATTATGGTGGCTGATGAGGAGTCAAGGCTCTTGGTCTATGAATGGGATGGGAACAGGGGGTAAGTTCATAATAACAATACATATACAAAAATAGGAAAGCATTATTTCACCGAAGAAAAGAAAACGAAATTTCGTTTTCGTTTTCGGTAAAATAACGGTCTCTATTATTAGAGATCGTTATTTTGCCGAAAAA
>LR142759.1:0-10036 GCA_900659605.1 Tisbe holothuriae
CCTGGAGAAATTAAGTTTGTTAAAAAGGGAAGAAAAGTGGTTTAAGAATGGATGCCAAAAAGGCCAGTCAAGGTAGACTCAAATACACAAAGATTTCACTTTCAATGATTTAAATTCATCTGCATTAGATGCCCAACACAACTTCTCCCTTTTGCAGTTAAGGATCAGTTTGAATAAATATTCCGCTCAGGTCTGGAGTCTCAAATTTCCCACCGACCTTGGTTTGCGGCAGCCCACCACAAATCTTCATTAACTCAGCTCAGCAGCAGCAGCCGGGTTTTCTGTTTGTAGTGCGTACAACAAACAACCTTTGAATGGCTGAGCTACAGACACCACCATTGCTGTGTTTACATTCATTTCCAAAGCGAATCAAGTATTTGTTTGCAGACTTCTTCTTCCATTTATAGCTGCTGGAAATGTGCCAGATATGATATAGAGTAAATAAAACATAATTCCTCATTTTGACCATCAAAGCCGACTGCTTCTGTGTTGTTTGGACTAATTATTATTATTACTCAACCAGCACATAATCATTCAAGCCATGACTGATACAAATGACTTTACCTTCTTTAATCATAATAACAATAGCAACTCAATAAATTAAGTGTCACCTGCATTGCATACCTCAAAAGGAAAAGAGACCCTTAAGACATGTCTTTTGTAATTAATCAACTTTCTAATGCAATATTCATACCGTACTCTATATTTCGTTCTTCTTCTTCACTTTCCAGGTAAGCTTTAATTGGACGAAACCTGATCCCGAAATGTCAGCTCGCATCGATTTTATCCCCCTAGCTAGATATAAACAATTAAGACAATGCAGAGAACGGAAAAAGTTTCCTTTTCTTTATCATGAATTCGTTATTAGTGATCTAACCACTGAATTATTTATGTGGAGTCTTCTTTCCTTTGTGTAATGAGGTTAGGATTGACTTTAAAAATATATCAGAAGAAAGTTTGACGTAGGCAAAGTCATATGACAGATTTAATTAAAAATGGCGAACACTACCTTAGTTGGCTTCAAACCCATATTTAATACGATTTTATAGAATATTTGCCAAGGCAGTCTATTCGTGTTTCTGGTCTTGAAAGGGAAATATAAAAGTCTGTAAATTTCTCCTTCTCAAATTTCAATTTTAATTTCCCCCGCTGGGAACAGAAGTAAAACAGGGAAGTTGTACGATATAGTAAAATAGACCCTGGGAAGAGAAGAAGAAGCTCAAACAAAAATTCGTTGAACATGAAACTATCGTCGAAAAGAAAGATTTAATTCTTCTTAGCAAAAAAGTTAGGGACATAGTTATACTGTAGAGAAGAGTAAGTTTCTGCAAAGTATAGACTTTTGTTATAAGATACCTTCTTCTGTAGGTATTTTTGAAATATGCTCCCAAAATTGAGCACACTTTTTACAAACATGACATAGTAATAATAATGTAAGCAAACCTCATTTTAGTGCTAGGACATCTACCAATATCAGGAAGTAGTACCACGCCCGTCCAAAGTCAAAGAGATCCTTTTCTACGCACTCATTTTATGACTATTCTACTTTGGAAGAGCAAACAGCACTACTTTCCCTCCTCCCCCTTTTCCTGGCTAGCTGCCACTGCACCATTTTCCAATAATTGCTTTTATAGGTTCTGCTCGTTCTTTCATACCACGACTCATGCTTTTTGCATACGGAATAAAAAGGGGGACGTTTGGAAACGCCCCATAGTGCAAACTTTAAGCCTTGTGTCGCACCCTCTTGTGCAAAGAGTGGAATCTTCCCTTTTTAATGCTTTCCAATCAAAAGCAATATTACAATGGGAGTGTCAATATACAAATGCTTTTGATGTTTTGGACTGCGCCATACAGTCATAGAGTAATATGACTAAGTGCGCAATTGGTTGTATAGAGGGTGGCAGCGGACAAATTTGTTTGCTCAGTATAAAGTGTGCATACATAATGAAGAGGAGCGTCCCCTATTTTTCAAACACTCTATATACACAGTCTACGACCAATTTAAGGCTCTGTAATTATAGTTTCAAGTATATTACGAGCCGCCTTTTGGGACTTAATTGGAGCCTTCCTTCCTTGAAAACTTGTCCATTGTCAATGGAACTCTCAAGGTTGAAGATAGTCTTCAGAATTCTCTTGCCTGGCGACTCATTCTCGTTTCCACTTAATGAAGTGGTGACGGTAATTGGTATCTAACGTTAAAAGATGTCAGTTTAACCAGGAAGTGGTTTTCTTAGCTTTAAATGAAGTCCGTAACAAGTTGCTTAGTTGGCCACTTAAAATGAATTTTATTCGTCTGTAGGGATACCAGAAATTTGCTTAAATTAGCTGTATGTTGTCATGTTTGGCCTTGCTCCGGTTTGTTTGTCTATGTTCACACTCAGCTGAGTGCTGCTGCTGCCACCATTGAGACCTTCTTCCACTTCCTACTACTACTACTACTACTACTATAGCTGCTGTAAAATCCTCAAGGGGAAAGTAGAAGCAAGCGCTTGAGTAACTTGAGTAAAAAGGTGAATTTCCCTCAGGTTTTTACGCTGCTTCTACTTATGACATTGTAGAAGGCTAAACCTTTAAAAGGATGATGGCATCATGTTCATATGGTTTAAAACTAAATGCACTTTCTCAGTAAACAAGAATCAATTCGATTACAGGAAAGTTCTCTTTTCTCCAATCGAAATAAACACTCTTGGAAATCGACACATGCCAATTGCAAGAAAGAGAGGAAGCGCTTGAAATAAGTGACATTTTCAATTTCCTATCCTTGGGAAAAAGTGTGCAACCAGGCTGAAAAATAGTGGCAAAAAGCCTCTCAATTTTGGACAGATCGGGAAAAAAGAAGCCACTGACAAAGTGGTGGATTATGGATTAGCTTCTCCTGTCGATAAATCAATTATTTCAATGCTACCGATTGAATTATAGACTTGTTTATTAATAAAATATGAGAGCAAACTTTTGGAGAGTAGAATTTGGAAGTGGGAGAATGAGAAAATATTGACCCTGTCAGCCATAAAAAGTGAATTTGCCCCTTTCCTGGAAAATGGAGATGTAGAAAGTTTCCCTCAAGATGTTGTCGGAACCCCTTCCTTTCCCCTCTTTTACACCCGAAATGTGTCTGCTAAAGCAGTCTGTGTAAAATATGTATTATGTACATGTGTGACTGTAGCAAGTGTTTTTGTTAAAAGGTGTTGTTCTCGATTCCTGTTTATGAAAACGGAAACCCCCTTTTGGCCCCTCCGAAAAACAACATTGTGTTGTTGAAATGAAAGCAAGACGACAGTTTCTGATAAAAAAGTAAAGGCTTGGTACACAATAATATAGAGCGAGGCGGCGGCAAAAAAGAAGTCTTTTTCCGCTGCAGTTAGTCGGGTATATACGACCAAAAGCATGATTTGTGGAAATTTATTGCCTTTTTTCGAAAGCAAGAATCTGCTACTCTACTTTTCCTTCTTTGGTGGCTCTTAAAAGAGTTTTGCCTTTTTACTGGCTTCGAGTAAAAATATATATCGAGCAAAGAGAGAAAAGAGGGTAAAAAAGGCTCTTTACTCGCTTTTTATGTGGCAAAAGGAAATGAAAGAGAAAAGAGTACAATAGTCGACTTTTAAAGATGAAGTATGGCTATAAGGAAAGTCATTTAATGGTATTTAACGGGAACTCATTCAAGATTCCAATTCTAGTTTTACGTAAGAGCCATTTATGAGCTAAAATTGTTCCCTGCAGGACGTTCATATAACAAAAGACTTTAATGAATACTGCAGAAACCGTTCTTCAGCCTGATTATGATTCAAAGGCCACCCACCAGGGGAGAGCAGAAGCAAGAAAGATAGTTTCCCCGGAAAGCGGAATATGAACACTCGTCTCCCATATGGAATTTCATTAGAACGTTTTTAACAAAAGTTTCCCTGGCACACATATTGTATTCAAAGACGCTGCATGGGGGTTTATAAAAAGGAGGAGGGCTTCTTCTTTCATATTCCTATTATACTTTCGTATCCTCCACCCCAATGTCATCTTCAGTGAGTCCACTCTAAAAAGTGCAGTTTAAGCGCTTTTTTGCCCCTGTATGATGAGTCCACTGACTTCCTTTGTGTCCGTCACGGTGCTGAGAACCCTCTCAAAGGGCAGGGTTGCCAAATGCATCAGTTAATAATGGCACTTGGATACATTCAAAAGACAAGCTTTTCATCTCGTCTATTATTAAACTTAGACTGAGTCGTCGTCCAGCAGCTCCATGTTGGATCAGAGAAACTCTGGTTGGATGCTTTGTTCAGCAACTGAGTCCTTCTTCTCCTCCATTATTCCGCTCAGCCTCGTTCTCAAGTGAGAACCGTTGCCAACTTTCAGCATCCTCTTCCAAGGCTGCTCAGCCAACCGACCGATCAGAAACATTTCATTTATGCAAATGTGATTTTCACACTTTTCAAAAAAAGTTTCCTTCTTCCTTGTGGCCATGGTGTTGTGCCAAAAAGTTTTTATGTTGCTCTTACAGAAGAATCTCTCTCTTGAAGCAGCTGAGTGGGGATCAGGGATGATGTTTATGTGTTATGTGAGTACGCTCCGCTGTTTATGACCTTTTAAAGAGAGAGCGGCTGTGTATGGATGGATCACTTGCAACCAGGACTGTCGTTAACACATCCATTCTTTCAGAAAGCACTTTTCTTGTATCCTCTGGACCTTGCTGCTGCTCTTGATCGATTGGGTCGTAAACGGCAGACAATTTCTTCAAACAAGAGAAGGAGAAGGAGAAAAAGTGCATGCACGTATGAACTGGAGTTGCAAAAACCGATTTTCCCCTTCTTTTCCATCTCACTTCCAGTCCAGTGAACTGTGAACTTCAAGAAGGATTTCCTCCTCCTCGAATCTCTTGATCCTTCCAGACATGGAAAATGTCTCTATCCGCCATCTTGAGCTCTGATGATAGTGTTGAGAGCAAGGATCTTCCTTCCCCTTCTCTAGGAGACCATGTTACCGCAATACAGCGGCGTGTCTTATATACTTTGATGATCCTACTACAGTACAACGACGAATTCTTTCTGCTCCTTCCCCTCATGAGGGCTTAGATGCAATGGCTGTAGAGAGAGATTGTTATTGAAGGGGAAAATGAAAGATATGAGTCTATACAATGTTGATATGATGATACCTCAAGCAATATCTGACATACAGAAAGGGGATGAACATTTATTAATACACCAGACAGTTTTAATGTCATAAGGAGAAGTTTACCTCTCTCCCCTTCCTTCAATAATACATACAACAGTCTCCTTTCGCATTATTAAAGAGTTTTGCCGGAGTCACTTTTATCCGATCTAACTTTTACAACAGATATGGAAAGGTCAGTCGAAAATGCATTTTGTTGTTCTCTTGTGAAAAGGTTAAACAGTTTACACAAATACACTTTTAAGTAATAAGTAATAAGAAATGTTATTAAAGCGATCCCAGATACATATGATTACCACTGTAACACACCATATAACATTTATTCCCCCTAGCACCTTTCCTTCCATGTGCACTCAGAGTGTAAAATACTACGTTCAGAACGAAACCCTCCTTGAGTAAATCCTACATTCTTTGTCTCTGCGCGTCAGAAAAGAAAGGTACTTCAACCATGGCAAAGAACTTTTTTCTTTGGAAACGTGGCGTCGACGGTGGCCATAAAATTGCTGTAATGGACCTTTAGAGAAGGGAGCAGCTAGCTGCGTTCACTACAAGGCTATAACCAAAGGCTCATATCTTTCCCTTGGAGAAGAAAGAAAGGCAGAGAATAAAGACAAAAAGGGGTTCAAAGACGGACAGTTGCTCACGCAAAAGAATTCTTCTTTCCTCATTCGGAAGAATTTCGCCGCTCACGCATACAGCTGCCAAGAACCCATTTCTTCTTCCTCGGAATCCTCCATCGAAATGATTTTCCAATAATAGGAGAGGAAGACAAAGAGAGCTGATGTGTCCTCCTCACAAGTTATTGGACATATTTCTTTGTCTGATGATGATGTCCTCAAAACCTCTTCATTATTGGAGATATATTCTGGGGAAGAGTCAGACAAAGGGTCTATATGGTTATGCATTGGAGGTTTCAAGGACCCACTTGTGCAAAAAAGGATCCAGCTGAACGTTATTAATGTTCAGAGTTTAAATGGGATGAAACTTTAGGCTATATTTTTTCTATGTGGTGTATTTGAGCATGGAAGACTTTCATCTTGTTATTTCTTTCTTGCTTCATCCCCTGACAAGATAATCCTCAGTGGTATGTACTGTGGAGATGAGAAATTGGGTGAAACAGGGTTGCCATTTATAAAAAGTACTTATTCAGGAATATATGTCATCCCCTGGGGAAGAGCAAGTGTATCCTTTCCCAAGATGAGAAATATTATGATATTAATAATGTGAATAAAGAATGTTTCCTGACACTTATTGCTTTTCATCAGCAGTAGCATCACCCAAAAGCTTACACTTGAATCTACAGCAGATGCTACAAAACGACCAACTTTCCCATGCTTTTTGCTACAGGGGGAATGTTTCTTTGTAATATTAATCAAAAGGGGTTGCTTCACCCTTTCTACAAAAGAGGACCTTTGTGTATTATTACACATACTTATATTTCACACGTGTCTCTGAACACTTTTTGCAACTCTTTTATATGCTGACATTGTGTGTCTATTATCAGTGTTGTCAATCTTGTTCTCGTTACAAACATATGCAAACAGATGAATAATGATAACATTAATATGAGCCATTGACAACTTCTGTTACAAATGTAGTCAATAAAAGGCTGATTGAATGGATCTGTAAGCCGCTGAGTTATTATTGTTGTTATTCTTGCCACAATGACATTTTCGTGACTATGCATAAGAAGAAGAGAATAAAAGAGAGAGGCGTGTCGGTTGTACTTTTATACCTCAGAAAGGGTGAAAGGAGGAAACAAGCGTTTAATGGCAGCTCAGTTGTGTTTCAATGTTCTCATGAATTATTGAATAGCAGTTTCTTGTAGGAGATAAAATGCCGTCGACTGACGTGTGATTTGTAACACTGCGGGTTATAAATTGCTACCTTCAAAAGAATGACGGCTGAGTCATTATTGCTTAACAATATTCGAAAACAGATAATTAGCCAATAATTTGTGAAATATAATGACAAAAGAGGAAGAACCCTCTGCCGATCTTTATTCTCGCAAAAAGCTTGTTTGGTCGATATGAACTCTACTGCAGAGCGAGTATATTTCTCTTTTTATGGCGCTTCCGCAGTTGTAGAATGAAAATACAGGGGCAAAAAGGCGAAATATTATTTTATTTTTAGCGTGCGAAGGTCTCATTCTCAGGAGATCGAGTTATTGGGAACACGGCTCAGCTCTGTACTAGTCTTATCGTAATCATTATGACGTCTCTTTTCGTTGTTATTACTATTCAAATGCACAGTGGGCTCTTTTAACCTCAGTTTTCTGCTAATTAAGTCCATTGTGACGTGTATAGCGTGCTTAACTGCACTTTTTGCACACGCTGAAAACTTTTCTGCAAGTGCTAAATGAAAAAAAGTATTCCCAAGATTGAAACGATTTAATCAGACCCGTTTTTCACCGTCTACTAATCCCAGTTTAATGCGAAAAACACAATTTTCTGCATTGATATAAATCCTTGCCTGTTAATTGGCCGGAAGAAAAGTTTGTGATATATACAACAGTCACTCAATTGGAAAGCCCAATTATATGCAAAAATAGCCCGTCCTATGCGCATATTTTGCACACATTTTGCGGCGCGCACATTTTATATTTCCTTATCTTATTCGTTTCAACAACAATATTACAAAACACCACCATTATGAAATACGAGCGCAAAAATAGGGTCATTTTCTAGCCGCACATATTACATGCTGCTTTCTAAAGGGTTGACGTTTTAAAGGTCTTTTTTGCAATGTAATGGCCGTTTAAAAGCCCTTTATTGAACTATATGGCAACCCTGACCCTGCAAAACTGTTTTGCGTTTAATATAAGAACGCACACTCAATGTCAAGATTAGCACACTTAATTTATGTCTCCGGAATTCATAAATCTGTCCCAGACGGGGAACAAGTCCAGTGGGAGAAAAAGAAAAAGCAAATGCGGCAGACTCGGGAGGAAACATAAGGGAGAAGGAATGAAAAAGGAGTCTAATCTGCTGTTAAACAGCCACAACACAGTGGGTTAATATGGGATTATATTTCATTATACAAACTTAGTAGAAGAAAGCAATCACATTCTACATAACTATTGTTAATGATTAGGTCATGCTTGACAAAGTACGTCAAATATTTGAATAAAATATGAATTATTTCCACTGTGTTCTCATCCATTGCAGCGTAGCGAGTTAGACTTGGCTGGAGTTTCTTCTTGAACGGAGAGAGGGAAGAAAAAGTCGGAAGAAATACCACCGTCGCAAAACCCTCATTGCCGTTTATTCCGCTCTTTATGCCTTCTTCGCGTGCGTTCCCCATGCAAAAAATGGTGTTCATTTTTATGCCACAAAGTTTTTATTCGCTGTGTTGGCAGCAGAAGAGTCCAGAAAAGTGAAATATACGGAATGAAGAAACAAAAGCAGACTTTAATAATGAGCGCTAAGAGTTCACTCTTGCAGAAATAATGGCTGGATTAAGTACGGAGAAAAGAGAGAGACATAAAAATGGCAGAAGGCATTTTCATTGCTCCTTCCTGTGTAAAAATACACATTTCAAGGCCAGCGTTCTCCAGGGAAGATGTGTGCAACACATGCACGTGTTTTGGTGACGTTTAAACATGATACAGAGAGAGCCTTTTTCTGCAGCCAGTCTTGCAAAAGGTTGTTCTCATTTGGGATTGGTTGCACTCATGAGACGATGCATGTCTGAGTGCCATCATCTGATGAAGAGAGAGAGAGAGAGAGAGAGAGAGAGAGTGGGACTGTTTTATTTCCTCCACATTTTCTGCACTCTCCTCTTTCCCAATGTCTGACGTTTAATGCCCTTCCATGCCTTTATTTCCTACAGTTATACAAGTTACCCAAGTACTTAACTCCAAGAACTTTTGCAGATTATAACTCCGCAGGGTCAGTTTCGCCGTACAGTGCACTGCAAATTGAGCTTTTTGGTGCAACTCTTGCGAAATTAGATTTTCCCTGCAAGAAGTAGTTTTTTTGCGGGACAACTATATTTGCTACAAGGAAAAATGTTGCAGTCGAAATTCCGTTCCTAGTTTTTATTTGGGAAAGAAAGTTGAAAGTTTTCCCTTTTCACACTTTATCGTTTATCGAATTTCTAAAAGAGTCGTCAAAAGCTCGGAGGCACTTTTAAAAAAGATCATCATTTCCAGTGCCAAAAAACTTTTCCCTCCCATTTTAAGAGTTTTTAAGAGACAGAGATAAAAATTGGGTCAGAATCAACGCTATTCAACTAAAGGTTGAACAAGGAAAATATGAAAAGTTCCGCATTTTGCTGCAGCTGATATCCATGTGAGCTGCTCAGCATCTGTGTGCGCCAAATTAGCCAATCAGCACTATGCTCCTAAGAGCGCCCCTTTTGATTGGCTAATCATATCACGTGATCACACGTGATATGAGAGAAAGTTAGAGGAAGAAGGCATTGCCACATGCCCCAGCATTTTTTAAAATAAAAATATTTATGTATATGAGAGCGGCAGAAAAAAATTAACTCTATAAAGCAAATTTGTGATTCATTTATATTTTCTCATTTGTTTAGAGGAAATTTTTGGCATTGTAAAGGTATATTCCGTATAACCAGCATCATTACTTTCTCCCCCTTTGTTCTCTCACGTCGTCTCCTTGCCTCTTTTAGCTCAGTTGAAGAAGAACTGAGTCAACTAAGAGGAGAGGTTTCGGCGCACACAGAATGTGCTTTGCGTACTTAGTAAACCGTTTCTTTGTTCTACCTCTAGTTATACTTTCATTGGTCATACCATAAATTTATTTACAATGTTGCTAGTATATTTTTGAGCAGAAATGCTATAATTCATGATAATTATTATCTTCAACAGTTACTACTCACACGCGCATGTTTAGGGCAAATAAGTCAAGAAGACTAT
>LR142760.1:0-10056 GCA_900659605.1 Tisbe holothuriae
CCCCAAGATTTTGGTCCGTGTTCATGTATGCATATTGGGTAGTTTAAAGGCAGCTAGTATTGGGGAGAAAACGTTGTATGCATGATAAAGAAAAAAAGGGCCTCCTGAGTGACAGACTTGCTTCATTACAATCGAAGGGATCTCTTTTTGCACTACAAGACGACGGCTCATTAATTATAGACTCCCTATGAAGTACAATCTACATTGCATTGTCGGTCCCCTATTGAATGGTCATGGTTTAAACTGTCTTAGATAAATTAAACACTATCTAAGCTGCCGACACAGCCAAGGAAGAACCCACATCAGAAGGATAAAAAATGCCGTCTTCTCCTGGAACGCTCTTCTCCATTCCTAAGACGTCTCATTCACGCCGAATGCATTCCAAGAGACACTCGTTATTGCAGTGATTCCACTCGATCGAATATGAATCGCCGCTGCACTCCTTGTGTTTTATGTAGCCAACGTTGTCGCCTTTCCTCTCTTGTTCATTGGGATAGATCAGTTCGGGACGTGTTTTCTCACCTTCTTTGGACTTTGGGATCTCCGACATGGTCGAGCTGAAGGCGGATCACGCACCAGGCCAACAAGGCTCTCAAGAGTGGCCTTCAAAAGGCGACAATCACTTAATAATTCACTTCAAGAGCTCTGTAGTTCACTTCATAAATGCACTCCAATCGGGTTGTTTCTGTTCTTGCTGGAGCTGAGTGAGGCTGAGTAAGCTATAGCTGGGTGAGTGCGTGCAATGTGAGTGACGACAGAAGCAAAAGAAAGAAAATAAAAAAGGGTAAAGTAACTAAGTATTGTGACTTAAGAACTGGAGAAATTCTCTTGGAACGTTTCTGTTGCAGGAATCATAGTGCCTTATAATAATATTAATAATTATAGCACACTTGGCATTCCAATCCAACCGAGTCAACGGCTTCCTCTTCTGCTACACATTATTGTTGTTCCTTGAATACGTCGTCCCTGTGGGACGGCCGACAGAAAATATGATCAGCATGGCAGTTTTGGGCAGAAAGTTGGCAGAAACGGCAGAAAAGAGAAAAAGAAAAAGGCCGATCGAATGGGACGGAACTTTCATCCCCGAAGTCACGCAACCTCATCAACACTTCGGCGTGCGGGCGGGCGGGCGGGCGGAGGTTTCTTCCGAGCGCGCGCGCTCCGTCAAACTGTTTTTAACGGAAAAAAGAACGAGAAACGAGAAAAGGAATTTAAAAGGCCACAAACCACTAAAACCAGGCAAACGACCTCATCGCCATGAGGACTGTTTCGTAGTGGACCAAGTGACTTCAGTGAGCCAGTGGGACACAAAATGGCCTCGTTAAAGTTAAAGCCGAGGTCGGCTAAGGTAAGTGATAGTATACCGCTTATACCGGCATGAATCATGCAACAGCAGCGGCATTTGAAGGAACTTTTTTGATGCAATTTTTATTTCCAGGCCTCCGCGAAGGAGAATGACGAAAACGACACCACGTTCACAGTGGCACAGAACCGGACCACGAAGACTGCCCCTGCACCGCCCTCAAGACGTCCACTGGGCGCGGTAACCAACCGGACGCGGCCGCGCTCCATGCAGAGACTGACACTCGTCAAGCCAGCGGGGCGCAGCAGCAGCGCAGTAGCCGCGGCGAGGCACCCAAACCCGTTCACATCGGGAAACCTCTACTACGACGACAAATGGGTGGCAAAGCAGGAGAACGGATTCAAGAAATGGCTCAACTATGTGCTCACGCCGGAGGAAGAACAAGACGCGGGTGCGGCAAACAAGGTGGACGTGGCCAAGCTGTGGAAAGCGTGCACGTCCGAGACCAGAGTCGCACGCGCGCCCACAAAGGAGCTCCTGTCCCTGCGCGCCTACTCCGTGCGCCGGGAGCTGAACCGGCTGCGGCGTCAAGCGTGCGCGCTCTGGACCGCGCCGCACGTGACGCGCGTCATGTCCAAGGTGGAGGCGGAGATCGAGAGCGGCCGGCTGCGCATGCGCGACGACAAGGACTTGAACAAGGACGTTGGCATGAAGAAGGGCTTCCTCGAGCTGCTCCTGTCCTTCAACCCGATGTGGCTGCGCGTTGGCATTGAGACCATCTTTGGAGAGGTCTTGCCGTTCTACGGTCCGGACGTGATCGGGCTGAGCAGATTCGTGCTCACGAGAATCCTAACCAACCCGGATATTCAGGCAAAGTTTGCTCACCGGGCGGTGGCGCATCTCTACCGGCAGGGTTACGATGCGGCGACCAAGGAGTTTACGCTTAAGAAGTTCCTCCAGCTGGTGTACTTTTTGGACAAGGCCAAGGAAGTGAAGCTGTTGAAGCATGACCCTTGCCTTTTCTGCAAAGATTCGCCAATTAAGGTAAATCACATCTTCTCAAACGTTGCTTCAATCTAATTAACTTCCATTTCAGCAATCCCGTGACCTCCTGATCTCCTTCTCCCGCGATTACCTCGCCGGCGAGGGCGACGTGACGAAGCATCTCTCCTACCTCGGATACACGGTGACCAGGAAGCAAACCCCGCTAGAGGAGTTTGATTACGCGGTGACAAATCTGGCCGTGGATCTGAGGGATGGCGTGAGGCTGTGGTAAGAGCACTAATATTACAATGGACAAGCATTACTACTATTTTTTTAAGTAGCGAAGTTACCGTAATTTTTTGATAGCAATTGTTCTGTTACATTTTGAAATTGTTCATTTATGGAAGTTAATGCAGGTTTGTAGAAAAAATTGAATCTAGAGATGGAACCTCTATTTTTGGGGGCAAGTGCCGTTCGTGGTCCGTAGGGTCAAGATAATCAGTGATTGAAGTTTTTTCTCATAGTTTAAATGCCTTGATACATAATTCATGCCATTGCCCCTTAAATGAGCTTATTTCGACATTCCTAAATTAAAATTAAAATGTTCTGAGGGCCTAGGGTCTGTCAAAAAGGGCTCAATTTAGTGCTAATTTAAATTTGCCTGACCCAACCTAACCTGACTGCAGTGCCAACTAAAACAATGTATGGCCTCAATGCCCTAACCGGCTAACCCTAGAGGAGCTCTAGCCCTGCGGGGCTCCTAACCTAGTCCAGGGGCATTTCCGTGCCCTGAAGGGCCCCCCAAAAATTAGTATACAAAGGATATCCTAGCCCTGCGGGAGCATATAATATTCAAAAACAGATCTTACGGACCACGAACGGCACTTAAGCCCTTTTTTTTATTAACGAAAGTAATTTCACAAGTGTTGTAATTGTTAACATTCAAAATTACAATTATGATATTGCTTTTATTTTTAAGATCATCTTCAAGTGGAACAGATAGGCACTCTCTAACGTGTTTTTTTTACATCTTTATTCCAGTCGCGTTATGGAATTTCTAACAGCCCAATCCCTCCGCGACCGACTCCGCTACCCAGCCGGCTCCCGCCTTCAAAAGATCCACAACGTGGACGTGGCCCTCACAGCCCTGAGCGCATCCCCCGCCGGCCCAGCCTCCAACGTGGACTCCAAGGCCATCATCGAAGGCCACCTCGAGAAGACCCTCGGCCTCATGTGGCACATCATCTTCGGGTTCCACCTCGAAAAACTGCTCAACGCTGAGCGGCTCCGGGCCGAGGTCCAGTTCCTGGAGAAGAGCCTCCGGTACAGGGTGCAGATCAAGGACGAGGCGGCTGTCAAAGGCTTGGATTTCGTGAACCGGTGCCGAAGGGACGAGTTGGCTGGGGAGAGCGGCCAGCTGAGGGCTGGGGACTCTCAGGACAGTGCGGGGACAGCGTCGCCAAAGGTGAAGCTGCTGCTGCAGTGGGCGAGGTTGGTGTGCGCTCATCATGGAGTTGAGGTGAGAATTCAAGCATTACTTTTCCTACTTGTCATCATTGCTCCCTTCGTTCAGATCAACAACCTCACGGTCTCCTTCTCCGACGGCCGCGCCCTCTGCTACATCCTCCACCACTACTACCCGTCCTTCCTCCCCTCCACTGCCATCCACCAAGAGACGTCCCAAACGTACGCGACTGGAAAGAAGAATAGTTCCAAACAACAGCAGCCTCTCCTGAGGCGCCCTCTGCCAAGCCCGTTCGACGACGCCGATGATAGTAATGATAGCTTCGGCAACCTGCCGTACTGCGTGTCGAATGGAGGCGAGAAGCAGAAGTCGTTTGAGGAGCTGCTCGCGAATGAGAGGGGAAACTTTCAGCTGTTCCTCAGCAAGGTAAGGTCATGGAATAATATATTCAAGGCTTGTGTAGACGAACCCAAAGCATGGGATTTGTAATAACTACTTTGCTCCATTTCAGTGCTCCGATCTTGGCGGCGTCCCTATGCTCATCGAGCCGAGCCAGATGTCCAACACCATCCCGGACCAGAAGGTGACGGTGACGTTCCTCACGTGTCTGGCGTCCAGGCTGCTCGATCTCGGGGAGGAGATGACGGCTGCCAGGACCATTCAGCTCTACTGGAGGAGATATCATGCCAAGAGGGTCGAGAGAGAGATGAAGGTTAGATATTAAAGTGTATTTCCCTATCAAGTGTATTTATTTCAATATGTGTCTAAACACTTCCCATCCCACACAGATATTAGTGCCATTTTAACGTATTAGATGCATTATTATTTTATTTCAATGTGGTGAAAAATATTTTATATTCAAGACCGTAAATATATTTCTCAGATTTCTCTAATCACTAAACTAAACTCTGAATTTATTGTGGTACCTATAAGTCTATTTCTTTTTATGTGAAATGGCTGTTGATGTAAAAAGAACGTGATAGATCATTTTGATGATAATACTTCTCTTGATAGGTTTACAATGAGGCCGCAACCAAAATTCAGCGCTGTTTCTTGTCCTACATTCATCGTAAGAGGGTCATGTGCTACACCGTGTCCACCATTGTTATTCAGCAGGCACTTCGGCGGTAGGACCAATTGCTAATCATCTATTGACATTCCAGATTAAATGAAATTTGTCCTTATTAGGTATCTTGCTCGGAAGCAGCTCAATGAAGACATCAATGCTCGCATTCAGACAAAGAGAATGTCTTCAGCAACAGTTAAAATCCAAGCATGGTACAGAGGCTCCATCCAGAGAAGAGCTTACCTCCAGATGCTCCAATCCATCATTGTGGTGCAGAGCTGTGTCCGCCGCTTCATTGCAAAGGCGGCTGTTCAACATGTTCAGCATTCTATTTTGGCTATTCAGCAGGCGCTTAGACGGTATGGCCTATTGCCTCATTGTCTTAAAAAATATTATTTATAATTTCTCTAAATTAGGTATCTTGCACGAAAGCACCTGAATGAAGAAATAGAGGCACGCATACGGACTAAGCAAATGTCTGCAGCTGCAGTTAAGATTCAGGCTTGGTTCCACGGCTCCATCCAGAGGAAAGCTTATCTTCAGACACTCCACTCCATCATTGTGGCTCAGAGCTATGCCCGGCGCTACATTGCAAAGGCTTCTTATCACCACATTCGGGACTCTGCTATCCTCATTCAACAAGCACTGAAACGGTAAGGACAAAATTAATAGCTTAAAATTGACACTTTATTTTTACATTTCTTTGCTCATTAGGTATCATGCTCGCAAGCGCCTTAATGATGAAATCAGTGCTCGCATTCAGACAAAGCAAAGGTTATCAGCAGCAGTTCAGATCCAGGCTTGGTACAGAGGCTCCATTCAGAGAAGAGCTTACCTCCAGATGCTCCACTCCATCATTACAGTTCAGGGCTGTGTCCGCCGCTTCATTGCAAAGGCTGCTTTTCAACATCATAAGGAGGCTACCATTGTTATTCAACAGGCATTGAGACGGTAAGACCAACCCGTTTTATAATGTCACCTGAGTGCACCCAATTATGTACTCTTCCTAATTAGGTATCTGGCTCGAAAGTATCTCAATGAAGAAATCAGAGCACGCATTCAGACTAAGCAAATGTCTGCAGCTGCGACTAAGATCCAAGCTTGGTACAGAGGCTCCATAAAAAGAAGAACTTATCTCCAGATGCTCAAGTCCATCATCACAGCTCAGAGCTGGGTCCGCCGATTCATTTCAAAGTCTGCTTATTACCAACTAAGGGAATCCACTATTGTCATCCAACAGGCAATGAGACGGTAATGCCAATTGTGTCAATATATAATCAATATTCTCATTATTTTTCCCCCTAATTTAGTCACCTTGCTCAAAAGCAACTCAATGAAGAAATCAGTATCCGGATTCAGGCTAAGAAGCTTTCTTTGGCAGCAGTTAAAATCCAAGCATGGTACAGAGGCTCCATCCAGAGAAGAGCTTACCTCCAGACACTCCACTCCATCATTACAGTTCAGAGCTGTGTCCGTCGTTTCATTGCAAAGCAAAACATTCAGCAAGCTCATGAGGCGGCCATTGTTGTTCAACAAGCACTAAGACGGTAAGTTTCTGTGAAGCTAGAAAAAAATCTATAATATGTCATTCAGTTATATTGTACTTATATATCATATCACACATTGACCATTTTTTCCTTTAGGTATCATGCTCGAAGGCACCTCAACAAAGAAATCAGTGCCCGCATTCAGGCAAAACAAATGTCATTGGCAGCCACAATGATCCAGAGGTACTATAGGGCACATGTTCACCGTCAAGTGATGGCAACCCAGAATCATGCTGCTAAAGTCATCCAGAGGTCATACAAGAGGTATGAAGAAACAAATTATTAATTTAATCCCCAATACTTACATAGTTTCCTCATTGATTCCAGCTATACCTTCCGCCAGACCGTCCAGTTTGCCCTCAAGAACAACATTGCTCAGCGCATTATTGCTGTCAAGTCCAGTGCCCTCCTTATTCAGTCCTGGTACCGGATGGTCACTGTGCGGAGAGACTTCCTCAGATTGAGATATGCTGCTATTGTGGTGCAAAAGCACTACAGAGGAATCAGGGTCAGGCAGGCACAAAAGGTAAAATTATATATTTCTATTATTGTTATTAACATTCCAGTTTGCCATCAGTGCAGCAGCAAGATGTTGAATTTCCACATGTGTTTTATTAATACTTCTCTTGATAGGTGTACAACAAGGCTGCAACCAAAATTCAGAGCTGTTTCTTGTCCTACATTCACCGTAAGAGGGTCATTTGCTGCACCAAGGCAGCCATTGTTATTCAGCAGGCACTTCGGCGGTATTATATTTGATTGAGGTTTATATTATATCCCACATTGACCATTTTTTCCTTTAGGTATCATGCTCGTAAGCACCTCAACAAAGAAATCAGTGCCCGCATTCAGGCAAAACAAATGTCATTGGCAGCCACAAAGATCCAGAGGTACTATAAGGCACATGTTCACCGTCAAGTGATGGCAACCCAGAACCATGCTGCTAAAGTCATCCAGAGGTCATACAGGAGGTATGAAGAAACAAAATATTCATTTCATCCCCAAACTTACATAGTCTCATCATTGATTCCAGCTTTGCCTTCCGCCACACCATCCAGTTTGCCGTCAAGAACTACATCACTCAGCGTGCTATTGCTGTCAAGTCCAGTGCCCTCCTTATTCAGTCCTGGTACCGGATGGTTGCTGTGCGAAGAGACTTCCTCAGATGGAGACATGCTGCTATTGTGGTGCAGAAACACTACCGAGGAAACAGGGTCAGGCAGGCATTTAAAGATGCACAAAAGGTATAATTATATTTATATAACATTGTTAGTACCATAACAGTTTGCCATTATGGCACCTGCAAAATGTTGTCAGAATCATAGAATGTATAGCAAAAGTCAAAACTTATGCTGTATAAGTGTTTAATTCATGTGATAGCATGCTTCACATGCAACCTAATTCTAACTTTTATACAGACCTCTTCCCCCGAAGAGCCGCCCGTCGTTGTGGAAGACCTCGTCGTCACCGAAGAGCTCAGCAAGAAGATTGAAGAGGTGCGCGAGCGAGCTAAGGAGACCAAAGCAAACGCTTCCGAGGCGGACAAGCTGTGCAACCGGGCTTCATTCGCGCTCGATATCCTCTACAACAGGAGGGACATGGCGCAGCTCATCAAGGTGCTCAAGGATCTAGGTAAGGATGGAGGGACATAATGTTATATTCAATACATATTAAATACAGTTTATTGAGTTTAGTGGGGTATAGAAGACGAAATTTCAGAGCTTAAAACATTTACACAACCCCTTTTACAGACGTCTCCACCCGGTTCTCCTCCGTCTGCTGCGACCAGCTGATCGCTGACGGCCCCCGCTGCCTCCTCATCCTGCTCGACCTGCTCAGCCGCTGCAACCGCTCCGTGCCCCACATGGATCTCGTCTCCTCCGGCTTCGACGTGCTCATCAACCTGGCCAAGTACGCGCCCGCCCGCATCATCATGTGCGAGACCGCGGACAAGGTGGCGCTGACGACGGTGGAGGCCATGCGGATGTACAAGGATAAGAGTGGGGAGCTGTTCTCGAAGGGGTGTGCGGTGTTGTGGACGGGGGCGAGTGATGAGGGCACGCTCAAGGTGGGACAAGATTGAAATAAGCTAAATTCCATTTCATTTATACAATTTCTCGGCATCTTTGGGCTTATGTTTAGTGTACAGTCATTGTAATATGACCTGGTGTACAATGCTTTCAAAGGAACAATTGACACTTGCAAACTTATAGCAATTCAGGATATTAGCGCCCAAGGAATTACCGTGAATCTCGGGAGTTCTACTGACTTAAAAATATGCACGCACGTCCATCTTTCATCAATGGAGGCATTTCTTTCACATTGAAGTGATTGAACTTAAACAATATATTCAGTTGGAACGAGTAATCTTATAATCTGGATTGGAACTAATTCATGGGAGTAATGGGACCAAACTGAGAAAAGGTATCCCTTTTCTCAGGGACCAAACTTTAGCTTTGTTCAGAAGACATTTAATGAAGTAAATTCCCTTGCTTTTGGTATCAGTAAGTCTGGTAATCATTACATGTCCATTTTCCAGGTGATCAAAACCAAGTTCGGCAAGCGCTTGAGCGAGATGCACGCCACCCTGGTGAAGAAGCACCAGAAGGAGGCCGCTGAGCGCCGCAGAATCAACTCCTACTCAATCGGCCCCAAACGCGGCTCAAAGACGACGCTCCCTCCACGCAAGACACTCAGCCTGATGCCGGCTTGGAACATCAGCAGCAGTCACGTGCGATTCCATGCAGACCCGTATTTGGCCATGATGGCGCTGGACAAGCGACTCAAGTTGGACCAACACTGATCTCAGATATGACATTTTTATCATTTGATTTATGTTTGACAAAATTACTGTAGGTAGAGAAACTTTCTAAAAAACTAACGATGGTACAAGAAACCAACTTAATGTATTCAGAGAAAATAAATACAGTATATATGCAGTTAACAACAAGGTGTTTTTTTGCCGCATTCTCCGCCGAACCGGCTTCGGGTGGAATTTAGAAACTAAAATGTGACTCATTTTAATAATAACACGCGTTGGCTCGCTAGTCCTTTGGCGACTCATGGAAGCCTGAGTTGGGAGACTGGGGAGATTTGTCGATTTGTCCCAAGATTTGCCATAACGGGAGAATTTAACCTGGGAAGAATAAATAATTTATGGCAACTTGGAGACAAACTGGGGAGAAACCAAGGATTTTGCTCTTTGCAGAAAAAATGCTTGCAACTATTGTTACCCACATTTTTAACTAAAGTTAACCAATGACCACTCCCTCCCCTATCAATAAGGAGATCCAATATCATTCATATGCCCAGAGCCTGGATAATGGTACCCAAAACAGAGCAAAGTGGTACGTACTATTAAAAATGTGATACTTCGTTACAAAACTGGTTTTATCTTGATGAAATTATGTTTTTGTAAAAAAAAATACAAGTGAAATTAGTGAATATTAACCTTTCATATGTACCGTATGTACGTCATGAACCAATCATCAAAATAACATATTTGTACTCCCAAATGAAAAATAGAAATTGGTCGAACAACAACAAGCCATATAATTGAAAAACAATCATAAATGACCAAATATCGATATTTTTGTTGATTCAGGCCAACTAGTCAATTGGGCAGTAAAGCAAAACAATTATATCAGTTATGGAGCAAAGTATTTGTAAAATTGAGACTAATGATTGGTTC
>LR142761.1:0-10059 GCA_900659605.1 Tisbe holothuriae
ATATTTACTTCTTTTTAAGGTGTTGGCAAAATTGTGTTGATCTGTCCCCTAAAAACAAATCCAAAGTCCGCCAGTTACTTTCGACAGGGTTCGTGTTTAGATACGTTTTGGACAGAATCTGGAGAAGAGACGCGGTCAGAGAGAGAGAGAGAGAGAGAGAGGGAGAGAGAGAGAGAGAAAAAGAAGAGTATTTTTGTATTTGACCTCTCCTCACTTTGGATTAGATATAAAAGGGGTTTCGACCGAGGTGAAAAGACAGATTTATTGTCCCGTCTTTTCCGTGAAAATAATTTTCCATTATGGTACAACACGTAGAGTACTACAGCAAACGAAATTGAACAGTGAATAGTAGTAAAACAGTATAAAAATAAGATGTTACATTGTATGGATATCAGACTATGTCATTGCATTAATATTGGCAGTAAGTAATGAAATCTAACATAGTCTGTACATTATTATCTATTCATGATAAATGTACGCAGGACGAGCATTATACTAGAAAATAGTGGGTTGAACAGAGTCAAAGCTCATTCCCGACATGGTTTGTGCTAATCTAGCCATTATTCAGCTGGAGCTTTTGTTCCCTTTTTATTTCTGGTATAATTTGACTCTAGACTGCAAAGAAAGAAAATAAAGGGTTGCCACCCTAACCTTTAATGTGCATATAATACATTCCAGGGCTTGGCACATCACTACGTACATTGGCAACCCTCAATTAACAACTAAATTTGCGTCATGCAAAATACTTCCCGAACAACAACAACAATAACAGCTATGCAAATTGGGCAGCATAAAATTGGTAGAGAGAGACTCATTTATACAATAGAAGGCTATTTTAGTCCATATAATACATTTGTAACAAATGACAGTCACTGTGACGCAAATTAGTTTGTTTGGATTATTCGTTTATATTAAGTAGAAATAGAGTTGAAACTAGTTTCTCTAGTGAGGACTGTGCTTCCATTTATATTCGACTTTTCCTCCCATGCTTTCAACGGATTTAAAATTTCCACTTTTTCGTCTTTTCCTTGATCATGGCTTTACACTCCGACACTGCAAAATATAAACGTTAACTGTTCAATTAATACATAGTAGCTAATGTAACAATACCAGAAGAATAGCTATATAACACAATAAATTAGCATTGCATTGTCCAAATTAAGGGGATAATGTACTTCTAGTGCTTATCTTTTGTAGCCCCAGCAAGAGTAGAAATCAACGGGAGAACAAATCTAAATCTTAATCTTGAATTGCGCTCTGGCGTCGAGAGAGAAAGAAACTTTAATACCACCACTCTGAGGGGAGGAGGACAAAAGCTGAAGCTGCTATTGCAATTTGCAAATCAGGGATGCTAAATTATAATGGCCCATAGAGTGATATAATAAGAAACAGAAAGTAACTGGCATCCCTGATGCAAAATGTGTAATGGTAAGATATGGTAAGGAGAGCTCCTCTGTCTGGCTCATGGTCTTGCATATATCCAGCTTTTTCAGCCTGCATTTAACGCTCTCTTTTTGTAGACAATGGAATTCTGAAGATAGAAGAAGTTATTTACACGCTGACCCAATTCTGAGGCCTAACAAATTTTATTGATATCTATTTTCTGTTGGAAAGTAGTCTTTCTTTCTTTCTTTCTTTCTTTCTTTATTAGCCATTTAGGTAGAACCACAATATGTACACTGAAGACATTTATATAAGGCTGCTTCCCTCACAACTTCTAAATAAGAGACAGAAATTAACTTTACAATACATTCAGATTAAATAAAACATTCTTCTTCTCCTTCATATGTACGAAAACAGCTCCACTTCTCAACCCCCTCCAAGAAACAGCAGTTCTCTCCTCCGTTCCTGCAGCTCCAGGCGGACTTGCTGCCACTCCCTGCTAGGTCCAGAACTCCAGTTTGGCCGACGTGTCTGGCCTGGCCGACATGTTAACTTGGCCGACATTGACATGGCCAACATTTTGGCGTGACAGGCGCCCTGGCTGGTCTCAATGGATTCCAGAGTCCACTCCATTCGCCACATTCACACCCCGTCGCGTCCTTGCCCCGTCGCGTCCTCGCCCTGTCGCGTCCATGCCATCCGTTGTGTCCTCATTGGGTGCTCTCCCATGCGGGTCTCCGTGGGCGTCCTGCCGAGCTGTTGGTCAGATTTGAGATGGTGGTTTGACCAACACCTCTACTGCTTCCAGGGCTTGGGAGTCTTGAAGTGAGAGTCAGAATCCGTTGATATCCAGAGAATCAGGGGGCCTCACATGGTGTTGTGGGCAGTGGTGATGGAGACCAATGTGGCGGTCATGATGGTGTCCATAGGGTTGTCTGGACCCATCCGAGAGGGCCAGTAGAAGATTGCAAAGTTTCACTCCTTTTCTCTTTTTTAGTTCGAGAAACGCGACCGGAAATCGAGGTACGTGTTTACGTCGAGGTTGCGCGACCGGAAGTCTTGGAAAGTAGTCATAAATGACTCTAGGTCAGGTCTATTTGGACTCAAATGCAGCACAAAGTTCAAAGGTAAAAATATAAATACAATACGTTTTTACAATGGTTAATCAGTAGATTATGAAGAGATAACTTAATGATTGCGTTAAAATATTATTTGTGAGTCCAGTCAACTAACCTTTATATTGTATGTAACTATTAGGACAATACATATAGTTTTTTTCTCTAATAACTAATTAAGTGATGTAATATAATTTTGTACACTGCCTTCGCACTTGTTGTGAATTGTGAGTGTTTGCAATTCGAGCTTTTATTTTCCCGGTATTACATGTTGTTCCAGTGAACAACAGTTAGATATTGGATCAGTTTACTTGGAAGAACCAATTTGCGCGTATCGTATTTGAGATTGTTTTTCAAGTTTAATTTCGTTTAAATCTGAAACTCCTTGAAACTTGAAAAGAAGGAAATTGATTGTCGATTGTATCAGATAAACATTACGTACAACGGTTTGTATCTCAGCAGTAGATAAATATTATTTAAATATGAGAATACACAATGTCTCATGTTGTTAGCTTTCCACCGTGTTATATATTTACAGAGGTTTCGACCTACGTAGTACATTTTGAACTGTAGTAGTTACAATAAATTATCAAGGTCAAAATATTTTGGAAGTACCATAATAAATTAACAAGTACTAGTAGAGTATTTATATGTATATTGTTGTACATGGAAAGTCTGCCTAGCATCCAACTTTTAGGACAATATTCCTGCTCATTATAAATATAAATTTTTGTACAAATATAATAAATATTTAATCCTTATATGTTAACTGCTCTTAAAAACATCTTCTCTGTTCCTGTCCCAGTTCCTGGAAACCAAGCCAGTGTACTAAGTTTTAGACTTCTTGTACTTAAACTTCCGCCTGTCTCCTTAAATTGACAAAATGACACAGCGATCAAGCCCGCTCCTTAATTACACGCAACTTTTGTTATATCATTATGCCGGGACATATAGACACTACCAACCAAACATGCATTAAGAACGATCATTACTTCTATATTTAATACCCCGCTTTGAAGCTGTGTTTGGCCAGGTTGCGGCATGACAGTCTAAAAAGGAACTGCCTGTGTTTTTTATAATTCTTTCCCAGACATGATGACTAATTGCTGGCCTTCACGTCGGGAAGCAACAACGATTTGCTCGGTAAAGGAAGACAGAAAGTGAATAATTAAATAGGCCGCGCTGCCACTGGAGTTTGTTATAGTGGCCTTTACATGGCGGCGAGAGAAGACTACCGGTATATAAAAAATACATGTATTCAATTTAACAAGTTATAGAAAGTTTATTGCTATTGAATCTTACAGGATTCCTATTGTTTGATAGATAATAGAATGAGTACTAATAAATTTTTATAAGTTATAAAAAAAACAGGCGAAAACAATTACAGAAGCAAACGTTTTGAACTTAAAATTGCGCTAATATTATTTATGTTCACTAAAACTTCTACCAAAAATGCCATATTTGTATTAATATCACCGAACTAAACTAAAAAAACTTTGAGTGACAAGCGGACAGCGGCATAATTCGTTTTAAATGACACCTAGCTCAACCACAAATTGTGGGGCATACACTCCACATAAAATATTCTATAATGATAACCCTCAAGAAAGTTATATAGACAGGCATGCAAAGGGCACTTCTGTACTTTTGCCATTATTGATTCCTCAACAAATCAACAATCCGTACTAATTTGTAACCTAATTAATGACAAATGCAGTACAGGATATGGGATAAAAAGTTTCATGTGACACTCACGTGAGACAAATGCAATGTCAAAAACAAGTGATTAATAGTTTGTGATTGCAAATAGATATATTTGCACTTTCTGACCAGATATGCATTGCATTGTTAAGTGCACTTTAATTACGATTTCTGAGAGGGACTTTATCGCGGATTGGCCCGATAGAATTCTCATAAGCTTCACTGGGTGTCCAAGGTGATTTGACATTACCAGAATAATTAAATTAACTGGATAAACCACAGATAAGTGAGTAGTTGCTCTTTATTTTAATAGAGGTGCATGCAGTAACCAAGAAACAAAGTATCGAATTTAGATTCTA
Source organism: Tisbe holothuriae (assembly GCA_900659605.1). Taxonomy (NCBI): domain Eukaryota; kingdom Metazoa; phylum Arthropoda; class Copepoda; order Harpacticoida; family Tisbidae; genus Tisbe; species Tisbe holothuriae. The sequence continues at coordinate 4,559 of LR142761.1, forward strand.
AACCAGTAACAAACAAGCAGTGACAGAAATCATATTATGCTACTACTCTCAAATATATCGAAAGAAGGCCTTCGCCTAGCTAAGGCCGTTCCAACACTGGCATTTTCTTGCGAGTATATTTTTCATATTCCCTCCTTACTCAGCCTTGCTGGCTGGCCGCGGTTAAATATTTTCCTAAGAAATCGAAACAATGCCGGCAGAAACGCAAAAAAGGACGGCAGAAACGTAAAAAATGCCAGTCTGGGAGCGGCCTTATGGATTGATTCCCTATGAAACTTTGCTCCCAGTGCCAAATCCATGTTGTATAATTTTGGCCGCCATTTTCCTCTTTCCTTCTTGTTCTTTGTCGTCGTCGTCATCTGTTTTAGGATAAATTTCAATAATATCGGACTTATGGGCGGAGAAAGGCCAACCAGACGGGAAAAGGCCGTCCGGGGTTAAAGGCCAAGAATGGCCAGAGACCTTTTTGGAACAAGAAAGAAAAGAAGATTCTGCTGAAAGAAAATATGTTTCCGATATTGCTAAAAGAAGGAAAAAGAAATGACGGCGTTGTCTAATTACTTTATGTCACAGAGTGTTGTGTGTTTAGCTCCATATAAGTTAATTATAAACTTTATAAGGGTTGCTATAGTAATTAATGTCAACTACAAAACTGTGTTAAGACATATATTGAATAGTGTAGTCTTTTATTGCACTAGTTCAACATCAATAATTGAATGACGTAAAACAGGCAGAAGGGTCAAATGACCCCACACACCCATTATTATAACAGCAAATCCTTTATCATATTTGCTGCTCCGATAATTGCACATGATCGATGGCTTAATTTGAATATTTCGTGCCTGTTGAAAGTTGTCAGAATCGGTTAGCGACCGATATTGAGATACGGATCGAATAATCGCATGAGAATTCAGTGTTGGGGAAACCGTAGTCATCTTTACGGCATATAATGCACGGTTTTTGTATGATTATTGGAGTTATGTTTATTGTTATTAGGGCTGTATAGCAATTTTGGGATAGACTGTTAAGCTTTGCGAAAAGATGCAATGATAAGGGTTAACAAAAACGCACTAAAGCTATGATTTCTTAGCAAAGCCTTTGAGCAACGGATATGTGCTGTGAAGACTTTAATGGGTATTCCAAAGTGTTAATTTACGCGTCCATCTGGCACAGTAGCTTTCAATAATGGCCATAACCGAAGTACGTTTTCCCAGGGCACATAAATATAGCGCGACTTTTATCCCTTTATAGAATCTACGGTCTATCCTTGCAAAAAGTGACTATTTTCCTTCTTCCCCCAAAACTGCCATAAATGTTTACGATCAGTGCGGCGGTGCCACCCAGGGTTGCCAGTTTGCCATATTTTGCAGCCAAATATGTTCATAATTAGCTGGTTTTCCATTCTTTTCCGGAAGAAATAGCAACCCTGGTGCCACCCATTATGAGCTAGCTACCCACCACCCTATATACAGTGGCAAGGTGTGTGTAATGTGTATAATATTATTACACTGTTTTCTCGTTTTTTTCTCTCTCCATGGAGACTAAAATACACAAGGACGATACGCAATGATTTATAAATTGGAATAGAAAGTGTTTTAATATTTTAAAAGTACTCCAACTATGTAAACCTTTATTTGTCAATTAATATACAATATATAAATGCTGCAAACTATTGCAAATTTGACAAATCACTACGTCGTTATACAAAGGTGGTTGTTTGCATAAGTGCAAAATTACAATTTTAATCGACGATATATGCATATCTATACAATTTTATTAGCCTAAATATCTCTCTGATTCAGGGCACATTCCCTTCCTTTTTGGGGCCCTCTAAAAGGGCCTTTAAGCTCCTCAGTCCGTCTCTGCTTCTCAGTGGCTGAATCTATCTCTTGGGACAAGGCGTATATTTTCCTGCTTTAGTATTGACATGTGGCAGACATATCTGATTGCAAGGAAGAAAGAAAGAAGGAGAAAATGGCTCTAACAGGGAGCAAAAAGCAAAGAAATACCATTTTTATGGATTTAAACCTGCCTGATTTAATAAAGTTTTAATGTAATCACAGAAAATTAAATTGTGCAAGTACTTTTCTGGTCGGCATATATAACAGTGTAAAATATCATTGAAGTTATACGTTAGATGATACATTGTAGAATAAATGTGGACCCTAAAGTTCAATTATAGCGACATAAGTTAAACTTCAAAGTCAATCCCTTTAAATACCAATACACACAAATGCAGCAGTAACTTCAGTACGTTTTACATTTGTTTTCCTCCCTGAACTTGAATACCGTACTAAGTAGGAATATATATTCTATAAATTTGTTGTTCTATGACCGTACTCTTCTTTAAAATACTGCTCCTCGCTAGACTCCTTTTGCAGTCTTAATCCCTCTACTAAACTGAATAGTTTGTAAATTGTGACATTTTAACTTTTCTTCCCAAACTCCCTCGTGTAATTTGAATTCTTGGAGACAAGACTAATTTTTAGACGCAAACTTTGTTACTCTGATGATGATAAACTTTTCGTTAGACAATATTCAACAGGGGCAGCTGCATTGAAGAAAGAAAGTATCAAACCTATATTATGGAATTTGAAAAGTATCCCGCCGAGACTGGCTGCAGAGATTCCCGATAATAGTGCTATTGTCTGTTTCCGACTTTAGTACAATAATAGCGATTCCAATTTTAAGAGTAATAGAGGACCGATAATAAGGCCAGAGGACCAATAATAACGCCCTAGTACACATGTAGAGGTGTGTCGGATTCAATCCGGGTCGAGTTGTCCATGAACACCAGTATACAGTTCATGACCGACTCGACTTGGCCGACCTCTAAAGCCTTATTATCGTGCTATTGTCAGGTTCCAAGAATGAGGAACGCAATATAAAGCCTAAAACAGTTACTATTTTTAAAGGTAGGTGGCAGTGTGAGCTGGTTTGTGTTATACGCTGAGCCGGCTGAGACATCCAATTTAGAACTGTGTTATGAGCACTGCCACCTGGCTTTAAAATAAGTAACTATTTTTGAACGTTTTATAGCGTTCCTCATAGTGCGATAATAGTGTTATTGTCGGAACCCGATAATAGCAACAACCAGTCTCGGTGGGATCGGATTTCATTAGGATGTATTATTTAAGATGAGGTTTACCGACGACGTGCATAACGATGGACTGTTTGGCCGATTTTAGTGAATATATATATAAAAAATGGAAGGTAACCTTAAAAATAGCTTTGGAACCATACATAAAAATTACAACGTATGCAGAAGAGGGACAATATTTAGTACTTATGAAGTTATGATGTGTTTCCACTAATGCTCTATTTTAGGCTATCTTTGAGAATACTCTCACTAATAATTAGCGTGACATTCATTTACCTGAACGGCTGTTTAATTAATTTTGAAAAGCCCCTTTAAATATATTTAATATCAGTTTTATAATTCAGTTAAAACAAATCTAGTTCACTTGGCTCACTGAAATTCAGGATCAAACAACTTTTCAAAGAATTCAAAGATTCCAATAACTCCCAACTCGTACTTTCAAGTCTAGACGTTTATTGACCTCAGAAGTTTGTCTCCTTAATGACTTCTTACAACTGAGTGCATTGGACAAAATCTGAAGAAGGTGTCGGCCAATAAAGTTTAAACATGAACACCGAATTAAGGTCAGGGAAGGTCACGATTTTGTGCATATTAGGAGGATACTACCTATTCATCATATGGGGATTAATAAAGCAAACTCTACATGTACTTTTTGCCACTAGCACTTATATTTGAATTAATTATTTTGTCACTCTAGGAGACTATGACTTTACTGGGAATTCTGAGGGGAAACTAATCAATCACTATTCCGGGCCGGGCTATTATTTTCCTCTCCTATTAAATATTAGACAGCGTTTAACGCACTTAAGTCTACTAAACATTATCTAACAAACTTCTTTGTTTCAAGTTCAATGCGTATGCCCTGGAAAAAATAGGTTATACTTGTTGTATGTTCGTCTTTTGTTTCATTATTTACCATAGTTTTGTCAAGAAAAGAACAAATGATAGGCATTAAAAGCTATATAATCTTGGTGTAAATATTAGATTAAGCGTCGAAGTACAAAAGACCATGACACTCAGTAGACCACAATGTATGTATTACTGTTTTTTAATATTGTCAGATATTCCGCTACCTACCTATGATAGCACAATTAACCATTCTAATATATTTAACATTTACTATTCTAGTCGGGAAATGTTCTTCTCAGTTTGGCTTGTTTATAACATGATGTAGTCCCCGAACCCCACCCTTAATGAGAGGTCATTATCGTCAGCAAAGCTTCAAAAGAGCCTAAAAATCCACATTGGTATGACTGGAAACGCCTTTCGAAAACATTCTTGTACTAGGTGCACTTTACCTGCTCGGCTTTTAAACTTTAGTTAACAATTACAAGTGTTATCTATTAGCCAGAAACAAAATTATGTGCAGGTTAGATGCATTAAACACCTCTCATTTTGCAAAACTATTAATTAATTATTATGTTTCCTTTGCAAAGTGAATCCCTTTATATTCAATCGGTCACACACGCTATGTGAAATATTTACAAAGTGAGAAAACACTACAAATTGTATGTCTGAGAATGTTTAATTATCACACGATCTTATGTGAAAATTCACACCTTATATTTGTCACAGAAAAAAATATTTTTACAATACAGGGTATATAATTTGAGCTACTAATTATATTCGGACAAATTGAATCCATTGAATACAAAAGCAGTGTGTAAAACGATTGGAGCTTATCCAAGTCGAAAAAATTCACCCAAAAAGCCTGCATTACTGCATTACTGTAAGAATCAATTCAATAAAATGAAGGCTTCCCTCATCTTCCAACTAATAATCACACTCATATTCTTCTCTCCTGCAGCTTCCTCCTTCATACATTTCCAGCCAAACAGTAACCTAAAATTGAAAGATTTAAAAAAACCCAATCATACTTTATTATATGAGCACATGCATTGTTGTATTACAAGCATCTTATGATGCATTATTTCATTTATTTGACATGTTATGCCGTTGTTTCGTAGCGTTTTCACTGTCAAATTAGGTTTGCTCCGGACGCCCTTCTTCCGACACCTAACCCCGTTTTTACCCAATTGAATATCGAGCAAAAAATCCGAATTCAAACCTCACATGTCTTCCTTGCTTCCTAATATCATGCTTTTTCCTATCTGCCGCAAATAGGGAACAGGAGAGAGAGAGAGAGAGAGCGACCGTCAAAGCATGCTTGAAAGCCCGTTTAACCGTGGGACAGAGCGCTATATGAAGAGAGTGAGAGAGAGAAAGAGAAAGAAAAGGCCTTCTTCAGCCCTTCAGTTCCAATCTAGTCGTTATACAAGGAGAGCGCGTAAAGATAACCAAAGCTCAGCGTCGTATTTAAAGAAATATTCATTTAAAGCCCAGTGTCCAGTGAATTACAGAAGAGATAAATATTTATCGAGAGTCAAATGAACGAGCAATG
>LR142763.1:0-10064 GCA_900659605.1 Tisbe holothuriae
CCAATAATATTGAACATATAAATAATACGAATAATGATGTATTTGGCATCATTATATAACAATTTGTGTGGGTGTTTACTGTTTGGTAATAATAACGCCAGGAAAATGAACCACACTAATAAGTCTGTGGATATTTTAGGTCTGGGTGAATTAAGCCTTTTTCGAAGAAAATATACTCATTCAATGACCTAACAACGACTCTAATGATTATAGTACAAATGCTGATTATACCGTTTTCTTGACGCTACGACTTATTTCTTTTCTATTTGGAGTGATAAATGCGTCCTGAGCTGTCGAAGGGCGAGATGAACTTGGCGATGGAATGAACAGAGAGACGCCTAAAACAACATAATTATGCTTTTTATCATTATACCTCTGATCAAACAGTTGATGTTAAAGCAACCCAATATATAAATAGATAAACGCCCTAGCAAAGGGACGCTACAGTCGATTCATGGCGATATTATACTGTACACATGAACTCACTATTTTTAGAACATTGTAACATGCGTATTATTGATTAAAATTCCCTCCACATGGTTATAAAAGTCTTTTATAAGCAACAAAACCTTTTCTCTACTTGTATCATTCTGCGTTTTTAAAAAGTCATTTCCACCCGCTTGTTATTGGTCCCATGAGAGAATGGTGAAGGCACAGTGGGCTCCATTAACATCCGATAGGAAATCAGACATTTCCCTGAGCTGCACATTGGCTTAACTTATTATACTAATAGGGATAAAAATATTTTACATAAATTTTAGAGACAAAGCATAAACATAATCTCCTCAGAAATTCTTTAATTCAAAACCCACTGTGGACTTCTATGCCACATCAATTTTCCCACTGTGAATAGCTATTGGCAAAGCAATCACAAAACCTGTTTCGGACAAATAAAAACGTGACAAATTGCCAGGCTTTTAAACGGCTAGATGATTGGGCTTTCAAACGGGATATTGACATATTTTTCAAAAATTGTTCCATTTTTGTAGTTTTGACTTTGTGGACTAAATATACAGGATTTTACACACAAAGTTCCAAATTACACGTTATTTGACAATACTTATTATTATATGTTCCTTGTACTTATATAATAATGTTACCTTTTGAATCCTCCAGTTCGGCAGCTGCATGCTGTAAACTCTGCCAGCTTCGATGTTTCCCCATTTTAACAATACTCTTAAAGTAAAGCAGTCTGGATTCCACAAAAAGATCAGGCTCGGATTGGGTTTGGTCAAGGAATAGGCTCATGTTTTAAAGCCTTTGGAGTACGGATTTTCTCTTGGCATTACATTGGTAGTATTAGGAGAATAAGTCTCTAACAAAATTATTGTAACTCCCATTGATTTTGCCACTCAAAAGATTTTTATATTCAGAGTGTAGTAGCTATTATAAAATGTAGATTTTCTTTGCTTACTTTACTACTCGATATGTATAATTGCATGGTACAATGTTGCATAATAGTCTAATTTTTTGCCAATCAGAATAGCAAATAACATTATTGGAAAATTGGTTTTACTCCTATTTTGACTGAAAAAGCTCTTATTATTCCAGACATTTTCATCGAAAAAATGTAAAACTCCTCCTCTTAAGATAATGCATATTTAATCACATTTCCATACCTTCCTAAATCCTCTTTTATGGTCATTATATTATGAAGGAAAGTCTTTAAAAGACCATTAAATTGCAAAATTATTCATTCTTTTTATAGCTGTCTATAATGCACAGGGATTTAATTCAAAGAAAAACTTCACTGTCCAAATGATAAGAGTTGTCTAGCCAAAATTATAACTCTTCAGAGGAGCTAACGATGCATTTTAACATAAGTTTATGCTCTGCATGAATACTATAAACATACATAAGAGGTTAAGGATTCTTTTTAAGCTTTATTTCAATAGAATCAGAACCCGTACAATGGCACCTTATGTTTCTTATCATTTGGACCGCCGACTTGCTACAAGAAAGGTTTGTATTAAAGTTTCCCATTTTTGCATGACTTAAAGTGAAGCAGCAGAAAATGCAGTAGTTTTTCCTTCTTTCTCATTTTTGGTTTTATTGGCAAAAGACTCACTGGACAGAAAGAGAGAGAGGAAGCGGAACTACAACGAACCTACAGAACAAACTTAAAGTGTTTATAAAATCCACCCAGAAGGCACCAATTTTGGAGAGAACACTATTGATAATTTCTTGATGTGGCTAGTCATAGTCATATACTATATGTTTCGTATTAGTACAATGTTTTACAATGTTTTGGTCCAAATCCGCGGCATATTCCGCCTTTCCTTAGTTTTTATACGCTACTGCATTAAAGTGCCTGCCTTTCGTTGGTTTCGCTGCTACCATTTGGACGTTTGCTTATGCGCGCTATTTGCATGCTTTGCGTATTTTCATGCACCGCTATATTCATTTAGAGAATGCGCGTTTTTTCTACTGTATACAGAGTTTACAGACATCGACATTGAAAATAAGCATATTTTTTCTGTGGTTTCTCAATTTCTATATACCTCTCAACTCTTAAGGAACTTATGTTCATATTTACACTTTTATCTATTATGTTACTAGCATCTCATAATATGAGCAATGTACCTTAGGGACATTTTAACCGTTTTTCCATATTACATACACAGGAGAGGTGTCAAAACTGTCAAACTGTCTTTAGTACAGGCTAGTAACACATCATATCAGTTCTAACAGAAAGACATCAGTCCCTGTTTAGTCTTAAAACATGTATCTCTATAACCCTATCCTTTTTTTGCACCTGAAGGTTGTTTTATGCAAAAACTTGTCGCATACGCCCATCCTCTGAACAAGTTTTATTCAATTCCTTTTTGTGCCATGTCCTCAGTCCTCCTTTTTCCACAACCAGAAACGTCCCATGAGAGCCATGAATTTTGGCCTTAAAAGAAGGGCTAGTGTACTAAAAGAATGCAGTAAGTCTTGGAGTACACTATAGCTTATAAGAAACCTTCTCTGTAGCTATAATTTAAGTACTCATTCGCTGAAACAGATAAACAGACCGTTTAAATGGTATCTGATTGTACTATTCCAAGGGTGACATAGAGTCACATAATAATAAATCTGCGATTATTCATAACTTTATCCAATATAGCGATAACTATCCAATGAGTCAATCAGTCAATGAAACTCTTCTTGTAAAACAAGTACTGCATATACTAGAATGAGAATAATAAGGTATGTAGAATGGCAGCCCTATCTAGGACCACCTTTGTTTTACGACCCTGTAGTGCCTTCTGCTCCTGCTCCTTTCAATTCATGAAGAGTCTGAGGTATAAACACCTTGTAAACAAGTATAATGGCGCACAGTGGGCTCTAAAGGGAAAGAAATCGTTAGTGCTAAATTTGGCAACTGCTTTCCCATCAGTATAATAAACAACCCACTGTGCTTTAATTTTAAGTTGTTTTTCCCATCAGTATAATAAACAATCCACTGTGCTTTGTAAGTTGTTGTTGTTGCCGTTGGAGAAGAAAGAAAAAAGGTCCCTCCTGGTTTTGGCTAAGAAATGGATTTGACTGCATTGCACAATGAAGGTTGTATTAGAGGTTACCTGGTTGGTTGTGGTTAGGTCAGGGTTTCATGACCAATGTTTAAACAGTTGTTTTCGTATAATCCAAAAATTGTCTAATGTCTATTTTGACATACTATTGTATGAAAAAGTACTCAAATGTTGTATATTTTTGAAATGCAGATCGTCATTTACAACATGTAATACTATATGAACTCTTCATCAATTAATGAGTCTTTGCACTTCTTCTAGAATCTTTGCAAAACCGTAAAAAATACCCTCCATTTCAATTTCAAACAAAGAGAGAGCAACTAAACTTTTTTGTTCCCAGCATTTCTCGTCTCTTTTTTCCCTCTCTGCCTCCTAGGGCGGAAACGGCTCAAAAACTTTCATATGAACGCTACTGTGCTAAAATTAAGCATTCAATTACCAAATAAAATATGTTTAACATCCTTTCTAATAGTTTCTATATTCACGTGAAAGTTGATTAAGGAATAATTTAGTTTGCCACTTAAACTTTGTACTGTAGATTCTTATAGAATAAAAGTTTTAGTACCCCCTGCAAAGGCAAGTTAGACTCAGGCTGCCTCATTCTAGTGAACCTATTTAAAGTAAGCTGATATATCTAAAGAGGGATATTGTTTGAAATCAAGGATAATTATCTTAGGAATTCATGCCCTTCAATGTAAAATAGTAAATACTTTTAAAAAATCAGTTAAATTTTGTACAGTTACCTAAAGCGTTATTTTGGAGATTAAACAGTTTTAGCAAGTATGAGGAGGAGGCAGAAACTGAGAAAGTAAGTACTGGCTATGAGTTTATTATTCATATTTTAAGTGCAAAATTATGAGGATTTTACTTGAGCGCTTCACTTTCAATTTTACTGGTTTTTGGTGACATTAAACCCCCTAAATTTGGGAAACATTGTTTACTTTGGCATTAGATGACTAATTGCATCTAATCACTTAATTTGTCCTTAATAATTCTTTCAGGACGTTTAGTATCCCTCAAGTATTGGATACAAACCCTTCGGCCTTAAATAATTGGTGTAAGATAATTCCAAAAATGTCCAATTCAAGACAAAGTAAATTTTGTTTTAGTCAGGGTAAAACCTTTTTTATCCCTGTACTTTGCCCTAGGCCCCATAAATTCACACATTTAAGCGGGGAAAACTTTTTCCTGTCCTAGAAATATTTTCCTGCTCCTACTTGTTCTTCTCTTTTGTTCTTTAAAGCGTGAAATTGATATTTAAGAAGAAGTTTTAAATGAGTTATTGAAAAGGGAAATGTGAGCTTGTAAGGAACGTATGCATTGCAAAGGTGTTAATTACCCTAAATTAAGGCTAAAATAGGCCTAGTGCTACCATTTCCAATGCTTATGTTTCAATATATAATTAAAGGCCTAAAATACATATTTTATATGTAATATTCATTCATATCACTATGAAAATGGGATAGTAAATTTAGTAGCCCACACCTAGTCCGACAAGCAAAGTCCACTTTAGACCACAACTAAGTGTTTTGCAGTAGGCCTACACCCTTATAAGGACTTTGACCTTAGTCCTACACCATTTTGCCAATCTGCATTAGTCCGATAGGTCAATTTGACCTTAGTCCGACATAGTTTTAAATATTGGCATTAGACCGCACATTCTATGTATGCATTAGACCGCACTCAGAAGATCTGCAACATACCGCCATGGAAACCTGACCTTCCAGAGTTTTAATTATACGCATTAGACCGCACTATCAAATAGAGGCATTGGAACCATGCATTATACTGCATTATGTCTGCATTATACCGCAATTTATACATTTATGACATGATTGTATCATATGTTTTATAATTAGACCGCGCTCATTTAACAACTAATACTAATGAGTATTTAATATTCACTTGAAAACTTAAAAACACAAATTTTGGTACTTATAATAATCAAGGAAGGCTCAATATGTAATAATGTACGTTTACGATTATGTATGTCAAATATATCTTACAGCGCGGCGGTCTAATGTCAATTATCTTATGGCGGTCTAGTGTCAACTAGATCTGGGGACTGGCGGTCTAATGTCAAAATGCCTCATGTAGACCTAATGTCAAATAGTTCTTTAGTTGCGGTCTAATGTACTTGTAAAATGTAGTGTCGGACTAATGTAGATTCTTAAAACTTTGTAGGCCTAAGGTTATTTCTTCATGTAGATTTAAGGTAGGTGAATAAATATTGGCGGACTAAGTCTGAAAGTCAAAAAGTATGTAGGCCTAATGCAGATAAGCTCTGTAGACCTAAGTTCAACTTTCTTGTCGGACTAAGTGATGGACACCGTAAATTTAACCTTAGATGAAGTTTTGAAGAACTATGACCCTAAATTAAAGATTGTATGTACTATATTATAATATCCAATAGGAAATTGATCTAAAATTGATAATCGAACCACATATCAACCTCCGCCTTTCTCTTCCCAATGTAATGCCTCAGAAACACACAGTCTTATTCACATTTTAACCGTCACAACTACACTTCAAACGATGTCTTCTTCACAAACGAATATAATATTGGATCGACTTCAAAGGTGAAATGTCCTTTCGAGACTATACAAGAATGACAGAAGGCAGCGGTGGAATAAAATTTACATATGTGACATACTACTGTTAAGACTGGACTGAGTCAAAACCTGTTTAGAAAAATGAAACATTAATATACAACCTCAAATTATTACAATTGTAAAAGAGCTATGTCTCTAAATTCTAAATATTTAATTAACGTTTTAAAGCTTTTTTTATACATTAACAATATTCAATAGTTCAGTAAAGTTTAAAGGCAGGACATGGTCAAACTAAAATTAATGTAATTATGCAATGTAAACGACGAAGCTCTTGATCCGCAATTTGAACCCCAAAAAATAGACATTTATCATTTAATTATGTATGTTTAACCTTTTTCCAATAGTGTATCGTTTTGTACTATAAGCGCCCCTCACTATCTTCTATTCCGACGAAGAAGCCCTTTTGATGCACCACAGAAAGAGAGTCAAACACACTCCAAGTTAAAGGTGAAAAGTGAAAAGAGCGACAGGAGAAAACTCGAGAGAATGTTGTGATGTTTGGATGTAAGAGTACACTGTTTATAAAACTCTAATTATTCTGCAACACTTATTACTAGCTCACTAAAAGTCTTAATTTCATATTAATTCATTTCATGCAAAGCCAAAGTATAATAAAAGATTAATAGTATTTAAGGGACCCAAGCTCTATTGAAATTCAGTTAACTAATTAATACCCCAATACTATTAGTTAGTGTAGTGTTGTCTTTTCCTGCTCCTCATATCATAACGTTCCTTGAATCTCAGAGAGTAAAAATAGCCAGATTGCACCTCTGTAATGTATTCTTTTGACTGTTGGTGACATTTTTGGCATTCCTTCTACTATTTCCTTCCGGGGGAAGCTCAATCAATAATATATTATTATATTTTCCATGGTGCTCGCGATAGTTTTTCATCTCTCTCTCTCCTCTCTTTCTCTGTCTTACTCTCTCTGTCTCTCTCTGTCTCTCTTTCTTTCTCTCTTTCTCTCTTTCTCTCTTTCTCTCTTTCTCTCTTTCTCTCTCTCTCTCCTTTCTCTGACGATTCCGAACTGTTTTGTCAGCATCAATTATTACATCCAATACATAACAAAAAATTGAACAACTTTGATCCATTTTACTTAAATAGTACTTAAATAAAGGCCAATATAGTGGCAATATAACTAAATAAATGCAGCAAATACCATTTATTGGATCAAGGATGCATTCCAATGAGTACAATATGAGAAAACAATTCAATACATACGTCGACCTAGATATTGAAAGAATCTCTATGAAGTACAAGGCAGCGCATAAACTAGCTATATATTGACCTAGAGTATGTTTGTTTAACCCACTTTTGAAGGGACAACCTAAATGTCAATGCAATTAGTTGAGGGTATGTTAGAAACAGTTCAAAAACAAGGATAGTAAAACATTCAGAGTCAAAATCTTGTAATATGGTAAAGTGTGATAGTATAGTCAAATATGTGTTTGATTTATTAAGTATGTGTAAAAGCGAGTATTAAAGCATATTATTAATTAATAAAGTCTCATGTGTTATAATTATGATAAGTATACGTGTATGTCCCGCCGAGAACAAGTTTTAGTTTCAGAGTGAACAGCCTAAGTCATTATTAACAACATGCAAAGTTTACATTAATACGGGGCAGGGAATATGGTTAGCTTGGCTTAACTTTACCCGTAAACTTTAATCCGTTCAATTGTAAACCATTCTCGGCGGGTTTTCTGTTCGTCTCTTACCTTGTCACTTGGATAGAGGACAGCATTGATTGCCTGGAAAGGAGAGAGAAGGAGAGAAAAGGGTGGAGAGGTTTTAGGGGGTGTTGATTGTGTAGAGAGATTGTTGAAGAGGTTCTGAGTGCCAGAGGTATTTAAAATGTACTTTTTTCAATAATTTCTTTTAAGTGTATTTTGTCGAATTTAACGTTATATGCCATTTTTATTTAATAAAAATCTTGAAATTAAGAATTTGATTGTAGAATGATATATGTATTAAAATGTGTTCCTATTATTATTTTTTAACGTTTGTATGTGTCTTTACAACATATAGTTATTGAAGTTCCAGAAGAGCAATAATGATGAGGCTTTTAGGTATTTATATACGTAGAAATGTTGCTTCAAAGTAGTCGTAAAGCCTCTTAAATTTTATATAATATGCTTATGTTGTAGTAGTTATAACTTTGGCACTCAAATATGGATTAAAACTCACTAAACATTTAGATTGTGTAATACATATTCATAAAACTGGCAAAATTGTGTTTAGTATATAAATTGTCTTGAAAACAACATTTAGTATATTTTTTGTTTATTTCTACATTTAGTATCACACAGTGTACCTGATGGAGTTAAACATTCACAAATACATTTAGATGGTTATTTTTAAAACTAAATATTCTAAATAAGAGAATGAGAAATATGAAATGTGTTTAAGCATGTCTTTAATATGACTTAGTTGGAGATAAACATATTTAATTAACTGTAACACACACAAACAAAAAACTTTAAGTCTCCTCCTGCCTTAAACAAGAAAGCCAAACCTCCTCCTACCAGCATGTTATTTAAAAGACAAACAAAACATTGGACTGGGGTCCAGAGTCAAAGCCTTCAAATGAGTACATAATTCCATGGGCAGCAGTCCAGCTACTGGAGCTGCCTTAGAACCGGAGCCACTGCTGACATTATATTGTTTTTTTTATAAATATATGCGTAAACTTCCATATTTTTGTCTCCTATAATCCCTCTGACTTCACCTACCGAAATAAAATGTTTAACCTGGTTTAAACTTCTCCAACCACCTAATTAAGACCCACAAACGGTAACCACGCATATTTTTATCTCCTCTTCCTGTCCTCTAACCTTGTAAGCCCTCATATTCTTGTTGTCATAAATAACATGGTTACTACGTAGTTACGGCACACTCAGTGTGCTCTGAAGAGCAGACTGGATTTTATAGTAACTGTGATAATTATATGGACAAGTGTGCAGTGACTACCTTATTTTGTATAAAGACTTAACGATGAGCAAATATAATTTCCGGTCAATTGTTAAGTTAGTTTGGGAAATATATGTATCAAATATCAAGAATTTACTAGTATAATTAAATCATTATACGCATAAACTTAAATAAATCTTGGACAAATTGCACGGTGAAAGTATCCTTAAATAGTTCAGAGTGAAGATGATTCAACGTATTTTTAAACTTTTGTCTAAATTTAGCTTTATATTTTACCATTATTTGTGTGTGTGTGTGTGTGTGTTCTATAAATACACCCACACACAACGTCCACAGCCTACATTGTGAATGCATTTACTATGTACTAGGGGCACTTCTACACAACATAATTGTTACAAATAAGGCACTCTTACAATAATAAAGTATTTTTAAATGTTGATAACATAATTATTATGGATGTCGCACAATTATGAAGAGTGTAATATCCTTAAACTAGTGAGGTAAGTAGTATAAAAGGAAGGAAATCACTTGAACCCCAACTATTTTTTGAAAGGTAAAACATAATGATAAATTTGTAAATAGTAAGAAATTGCATTTGGCCTTAAGTAGTTCATTTTAATCGTGTTTGATTTTGCTCAGTATAGTTTAAAGACCACCACCATGTTTTTCCTTATCTCCTTTCTTCCTTCTTTTCCTTCTTCTTCTTCTTTTTCCTGTCCGTTAAACACGTCATGAACCAAAGAAAATAAAAGAACATACAATCCAAAGCCCTGAAAGTCGCTTTTATAGCGTATATTTTGATGGAATGGAGTTGATTGACGTTGGATAGCAGAGACAAGATAAATTTAACATGTGTAAGATCTGCTAGAGTTTGACAACAACGTTGTAGTTGGTGAACGTTTGTAGTATATAGCTTTTTTTAAATAAAAATATTTGCTATGCATCCCTTTTTATATATTTTAGGGTACTACCTTTTCAGGTTCATTGCAATAGCACGCCCTCCAAGGGC
>LR142764.1:0-10063 GCA_900659605.1 Tisbe holothuriae
TCCCCCACCTCTGGGGTGAAAGGGGGACACTGTCCAAATAGAGGATAAGCCATAAGGCGGCCTGGTGGATGAACCCGGAAGGGTAGTACCTTGGAATAAACCGAAACCAGCGAACTAACAGTAGCGGGGATTAGGCCAGGGGCATTCCGGGAATTAAAAAAAGCTGCTTAACTCCGAACTAGAGGGTCATGGGGTTGGAACACCCTGTGGGATTTTGATGAAAAAGTGCAAATTTGATATGCAAAGCCTTTGTCGTACAGGAGAAATAACCAGATTGTGGCGCCCAACTTTATAAAAGAAGAAGTCACCAGTATTTTTTGCATTCTACTTAAGAATATCATCAATTCCACTTAGGTATATAGAGAGGGTACTGGACAGATTGAACCAATAAACTATTGCAAGCAACACCTTCAGAAAGACATTTCAATACTGAATGTGCAAGTGGCTTCCCTTGGTATTGTTAAATCTGTTGTTGATTTTAAATATTCTTCCTGGGGAGTCTTTGGCTATATTGGAGGTAACTTGGGTCTTATATGTGGATTTTGCATCCTTGGAGGGATTGAAATTGTATATTGGATAGGTTTTGAGGTAAAACTTTTGTTAAGCAATGAGCACACCCTATACACGTATATTTCCTCTCTATAGGTTATAAAGAAATTCAACAGCTCTGCTATTGAATCTCCCAAGAATGGCGGCAGCAGCAGTTCTCATTTAAAAGAATTTCTAAAAAGTGATCTGGTTGAGTACCTGGCATTGTCTAGTATTAATGGAACTCAGTTCATGGCAACAATGTGCTCCAATATATTTTGGTAAGACATTCTGTTTTTTTCTAGAGCGTACAATGCCAGCCAAACTACAGAATATATGCTTAATTTCTTAAAATACAAATTCAACTTCTTCTTACAGGTCCCTATGCATTCTTACCAGTCTAATTGTGGGTATAACAGTTGTTGCAGTCACAATTGAGCATTTTCACTTGAACCCAATTGGTACAAACGAAAAAGAAATGGATATGAGCTCAATACCGCATCCGGCAATTACTATTTGCGCTGAGCAGGTAAAACTATGCTGTCTCAGGAAAGCTCAGCCGTATAATAACGGTAGAGCCATTAATTTTAGTTAACGTATTTGTGTTGCAATTGCAACACCCGCCAAGATTCGTTTCAAAGAGATCCTGACGACAGCGTCGCATACCAGTTGCATACCAGTTGCAGTTTTATGGCGCTCCCAGATTGGCACTTTTCTTCAAAAAATGCCCAAGCATTTTTCTCGAAAAAATGCTCCCTCAGCCTGCCTGCGTGGCTGGAGAAGAAAAAAAAATGCTAGCAGCTTTTCAAGAAAAATGCCTGGGGAAGGAGCATCTTATTGCAAATGAGGAGCATTTTTTCGAAAAAAGATGCGGCACTTTTTGAAGAAAAGTGCCAATCTGGGAGCACCATTAAGGCTTTTAATACAAAATTCATCAATATATGCCTACAGTGACCTAATTATACTCATTTGATAGGGAATTTTGAGTAGATACTATTATTTTTTCTAACAAAACTCAAATTAATTCAGTTTAAGTAAATACAAATTGACCTTAAAATTTAATCAGGCATCAGCTGTTTCCTCTCTTTTACTCAAAAAACCTTTAATCCGCACTTTCATACCTTTATCTTCCCGCCTAAATGAATGGAAGCATTAAGATCCGCTAGATGTTGCTATAGAACTGTCAGGAGAGTAGCAAGGTTTCTAGTTTGCACCTTATTCATATCTTGTTATTATCCCTTAAAGCGTACGAGCGACATCAGTCGGCTCAGCGTAATTGTAATGACGTTAAGATTAAATATAGAGCATTCGAGTTTCAATAGAGGTATACAGCGGACCTTCATTAACACCGCTCAGCGTAAGCGCGATCTCCTGAGCCACTCAGCGTAAGCGCTCTTTTGACTTTTGAGTAATTCCAAAGTCATGTATTGTAAGGTCTTTTCGCCCAAATTGTTGTCTGGTTTTTTTGCTGTGACAAGGGTGAGAATAGTCGCCAGTTTGTGCCTCAGTCTGAACACTCAGCTGAGTTTTTTCTGCTGCAGACAGCTGGCAGCTTTTTCCCGGCATGCTGGCGAATAAATGCGGTTCCTCATTCTCCACTGTACCGCCTAACCTCTGGCCTAAGCCGGCCGGAAGGAAAGGCCTTAGGATACATGGCGTTGAGTCATTCAGAAGCATACAGTAGAAGTGTTCTATTTATATCTTCCTTATACGCAAGGGTTTGTCTCTTTATATAACCTGGCTTATACGCTATCACTCGAAATCACTCGGCCTTCTTTCCTGCTACTCTAGCTAAGATGGAGCCTGAGCTGCCTCAGTCCTGATACCCGTCTTTCTTTTCTTTGTACTCCTCCTCAGCTCTCAGCCTCAGCTACACTACCTAAGTCGGGCTCTCAGCAGAAACGGGAAACGGGAAAACGGGAAAATAGCCCTTTGATAACGGGAAAATAGCAGTTTGACAACGGGAAAATAGCAGAACGGCAAGTGTAAATAGTATTCGCCACAAGGCTTAGCGTTAGACTAAACAAAAAAATTTGACGGGTTTGCAATTCCAGGTAGTGAGGGGTCAATTAAAGTGTTTGTACACAACGTTATAGTTAGAAGAACAGGATCCGCCTACTTTATGTGCATTCTGCATACCTGTGCATGACGTCCACCACTTAGTCCGCCTCTTAGTACATATTTAGTCCGAAAAGGCAAGTAAGGCATTAGTCCGAACTAGGGTAGGCATTAGTCCGAACTGCCCAGTACATTATTAGTCCGAATTTACTTTCAAGCTGTTCATTAGTCCGACAGTAGGGTGAGCATAAGTCCGACAACATTTTGTAGTTGGGCACTAGTCCGACAACAGGGTAAGCATAAGTCCGACAGCAGTGTAAGCATAAGTCTGACAGCAGGAGGATAAGCATAAGGCTGGCAGCAGGGTATGTATAAGGTCGACAGTTAATGCATTTACTAACATTTATAATAATTTAAATAGAGTACATTACAAAGCGAATTAATGTACATAATAAGAATTTTTGGGGGAATTAACGAAAAAACTTCCTCATTCCTTCCAGTGCAGTGTAGGAGCTCTCTTAACTCTAAGAAGTTGCTTTGCCCCCATTTTAGACATTAAAAAGGAAAGCAGTTCTGCGGCTATAGGGACTATCTTAACTGCTAAGTATCTTATTTTTACTTATATACATAGATGATATAACCTTGAAACAATTACTTGCTAAAATCAAATTAGTTAAAACAAAGCATATAATACATTGACTAATGTAAATAATATTTTTTTAATTATATCTGTTCTACTGTATCTGCCTTATGAATACCTCCAGACAGATTAGGACTAACTATATACCTCTAAATTCGGCCTAGAGAACACCCCCAGACAGATTCGGACTAATGCTATACCTCTTAATTCGGCCTAGTGAACACCTCCATACATATTCGGACT
Organism: Tisbe holothuriae; assembly: GCA_900659605.1. Lineage (NCBI taxonomy): Eukaryota > Metazoa > Arthropoda > Copepoda > Harpacticoida > Tisbidae > Tisbe > Tisbe holothuriae. The sequence continues at coordinate 3,470 of LR142764.1, forward strand.
AATGGTATACTACTGTGTTCGGACTAGTGAACACCCTCAAGACAGATTCGGACTAATTGTATACTACTGTGTTCGGACTACTGGGTACTATGTCAAATTCGGTCTAAATGTGTACTTCTGTCGGACTAAATGGGTTGCCTCAAAGTTATAAAAAATGAAGGAACCTGCAAATTTCATGACGATTAAATGGTTTAATGAACAGTGCAAAATAAAAGTAAAGGTACAGCCTTTATCATGACAGGTATGAAGAGGATGTATAAAATAAAAGGCCCAGAATGATACCGAGCTTCTCATGTCATGGCGATGCATTTAGACTCCAGATCCACCACGTATACAAAAATTTATGTATTAGTATGTATTTTCTTACCTGAATGTAGGTACAATTCTGGAAAAAAATAGATTTTCATGTAATTAATATTGTGCTATAAGACATATGACTATTTATTCATACCTGTGAAACTGTGCCGGGGCAAGTGTCGACCACAAATGCGCAGCAAACACCAAATCCTAAAAAAATATATAACAAGTTAAAAACTAAATCTATATCCTCATAGTTGCCTATTAAGACGTTGAGCTGCATGACCGATATTTATCATTGGTAATGAAATTTAAAAAAAAATGTACTGCAAGTTTTTTATCATGGCTTAAATAATATTGTTAATGTGCTTCTATAATATTAAATTATTAAGTGTCTTTATACGGTACCACAAAACAGAAACATTTTGATACATGGGACTTAAATGTGCGATATTTTGACCATAAAGGCTGCGTATTATTTTTACCTGAGGCGCAATTTCCATCACTAGATCCCTTCTTGTCGGCACATTCTGAGTTTGTCAGGCATGTTCCTCTACGGGTAGAATCGGAGCTCAACGTACACTCAGTTTGCTGAAAACGTTTGACATTTTTATACAAACGCGTGTCATGTTTTTGGCAAAATTTGTACATTTTGTTACTTGATTAATTAATTATATAATAACGTTAAATTTAGCACTCTCAAAACAATTGAAGTGAGACTTACACATTGTTTTAAGAATGTGTAAATGATTATATAGTTATTGTACATAAATTTATAACTTGCCATCTAAGGCATTGATTTGTTTGGTACTAAGTCTTGATGTTGTAACAACATTAGAAAGAATCAAAGTTATCAAACACATCATTTGTATAAAAAGATCTGATGCTGATTTTTGTTTTTATTTATTTTCAGGTCATCGTGGAAATTAGCATAAATTCAATCCATTTTTATTAACCAAAAAATGGATTTTGGACTTCAATTAGACTGAAAAAAACGGGGTCAGCATGCCGTCAAATCGTGATCCAAATCCGATTTTGCTTTTTTGATAAAAATGTGCTAAATTAATGCTAATCGCCACGATTAACTGAAATAAGTTTAAACAAAAACCTGCTTCAGAATCTTGGTAAGTTCTTTGTTCAGAATGCTACCTAGTGTTATTTTTCTAAACTGACCTTAAAGGTGACAATGCTGAACAAGCTGAACATGCCTAAAAGAAGCAAGAAGTCATTAAACACAAATAACTGTATATTAATAATAGCTACATACGTCCTTTCCTAGCATTGTCTGCGCCTTCTTCGTTCACAACATGGTTTTTCCCAACGATCTTGTCCAATGTCATTTTCGCATGTCTATGACTGTTTTCGCGACGTCCAGCAGAGACAATTGCGACACACAAAAATAGCAAAAGAATCTTCATGATCACTTTAATCTTGACTAGGCAATGGTTTGGAGAAGATTGAGTTTATCTTTTGGATTGGTTTTGGAAGGTTGTTTACGGGAACTAGGTCGTTTGGATGTTCGGCGAGCGTTCGTAAAATGCCGGACGGTAAAAGTCCACGGTATCGTTCATGCGGTGTTTGGAAGCTTGAATCACCGGTGTTAGTATTAGACATTTGGCTCAATTTTCTAACGAGCCGAGTTTTGTTTGTGTAGGTGTATTAAATTATTACTACGACGGCTATACCGAATTACATTTAACCGGCGTTTTAAAGCTTGAATCACCGGTGTCTGTAATATTATATCTGGCCAGTTAGTTTCTAACATCTGATAAACATTTTAATTAAATGCATTATGGGAATTCACTTGGGAATATTGTTATTTTAGTGTGTAAGACCGCTAATAATTGTGTGGTTTATTAGCATTATGCACGGCATGATACAATAAGATTGATTATTTTGTGATTAGGTATTTGTGGTCCTGTTGTAATATTTCTAGTACATTTTGGCGGAAGTTTATCAGATGCTTTTTGACAATGTCTAATAACATTTCAGTCTATCGGAACTGACTTAATTATTCCTCTCAAGCACCAAATTAAATTGTTAAGCTTAGCATATTTAGCTAGCTGTTACAACAGACTTCTCATACATAATACATATGATAATTTGAACCCATAGTATCGTCACATATGAGCGTGGCATTCCTCATTGATGTATAATATTATCGGTATATTGATCATTGGTATTAAATCGCCCTTAATGACCTGCAGTCCTAACATTGCAAAATGTAAACGTCTTTAACAGTACAAGGAAACGTTTGTTATTCTCATATTGGTGAGTGCAACTAATAAATTGGGATGTGAAGATAATTAATCGAATTCTGCATACGAAATAAATAATTAATTTCGAAATATGCATGAATTTCGTTTATAGGTTCTTTTAAAGCGTATGCGAGCATAGTATGTTCAAACATTGGTCATGAAACCAAAAACTTAAAAATAGCCATGAACAGAATTATTTATTCTATAATTATGAGAGCCAATATGAATCATATTATATGATAAATTAAAATAAAATGACGACATGGCTTTATGGTGTTTGACACTATTTATTAAAACATATTTTTGTAGATAACTAAGTGGTTACTTAGTATTTTAAGTAACTTCAGCTTGTTTATGAATACTTATGACTTAATTAACTTATAATTTATTGTCCACTATCACCCTCAATCCAAATCTGAGAGTCAAATTATTATTAACAACTATCACACGACAGTCAAAAATTGACAGATCTCTTGAAATATACCACGAAATAAACTTATTCCCACCAAAAATAAACAGAAAATATCTGGACACATAATTTGACATGATAATTTACTTCTTTAATCTTTGTCTTCTACAGTGGAAGACAAAACAAACCACAACAGTTTAAAATGATTGATGATTAAATTATAAATTATCAGTACATATCAGGTACGTCAATTTATCTTATACTATTATTCTGTATTTAACATCAATAATTTCATAATGTGCAACTCAAATATATCTTTAGGCCGCTCCCAGACAGGCATTTTTGCAGGAAATATTTCCGGTAATATTTCTCCTCTCTGCCAGCCAAGCTGGGCCGTGAGTGTGCAAGGGGAGGAATTTTTTTCCACACACTCACGGGCCAGCTTGCTTGGCTGAGGAGGAAATATTTCCGGAAATATTTCCTGCATTAATGCCTGTCTGGGAGAGGCCTTATGTAGAGAAATTTTTTGGACAAGCACCCCTAATGTAGAGAAAATTTTCCGACAAGCACCCCTAATGTAGGCCCAAAAAAGGGTGACCCCCCTTGTTTTTCGGCAAATTTTGGGGTCCCCCACCCAAGATTTTGGTCCGTGTTTATGTATATTAACAATTGTAAACACTAAAAGTCTTGCTTAGAACATTTAATTATTAACTAATGTAAACTTGTCAAACAGTTAACTTGTTTTGAAATAATTGCTTATATTTTATGCATTATAGAGAGACTCTAACTGTGAAATGCTGGAAGCAGAACACGGATTAGACTTTGAAAACTACGACAGTATGTACAAAATTACTTGCAGTATATAATAATGATAACTCATTTATATATGTTTACTCTACCAGGCCAAGTTAATCAAGAAAAAAGTTCAGGTGAGCTAAAGTTAATTATAATACTTCATAACTGCTCTACAGTACAATATGAAACACATCTCAGGATTTTGTCAACCATTGTTAAATGAGTATTCAGCATGATTATTTGTAATAAACAATATAAGTACTCGTGTTAATTGATTTATCACCTAACTAGCAGCCTGCTATTCAATAATTACATAAGAGTGTCAAAGTACAATCTGAATGTGGAGTTAGAGCACGTTCTACATAAGCGGTAAATTCGTGGATTGTGTTTTGATATTGTACTGTAACACAGTAGTGTTATGCTTTCATTGATACAGTGATTAAGGAACACAATCATTTACTTTCAGAGGAATGCCAACCAGGCTATATTGACTTAATTGAGGTAATACCTACTTTATATAAAAGTGGCTTTACATGGGTTACATGAGCGTTTCATGCGTGGAATCAATTATGTTGTACATTTGTCGTAAATACAAATGAGGAACGCAATATAAGGCAGATATAGTTACTATTTTAAGGGTAGGTGTCAGTGCGACCTGGTGTGTGTTATAAGCTGAGCCGGTTGAGACATCCAACAAAGAACTGCATTCAGAGCACTGCCACCTGGGCTTAAAATAAGTAACTATTTTTTAACGTTATGTAGTGTTCCTCATTCAATGTGAATATAGAAGAGAGTGGCGACGAATGCCCCTTTTTACAGCAGTTAATTTTCTGCCTTGAGTACCAACTACTTTGTTTGTATTGGGAGAGATACTGAGTTTAAACAACAATGATATCTATGACAGCTGGGGCTGAGTCAAAATTTTCAGTGGACAGCCAATTAGTGCCCTTTAGTAGTAAAAGGCTAAAAGCTACTAGAGTTTTCCTTCTATGGACTCACTCTGGTGTTTACTTTCTGGTACTAGATGGCACTGATCAGATGTCCACTGAAAATTAGCCTATCAGCTTCTTCTTAGTAAAATGGTTTGAACTACGTAGTTAGTTTGAACACTCACACACACCTACCCTGTCCGTTGTCGTCACTCTCTTCTATAAAACAATTATCCCTGAACAAACCATCATACTAAAATAAATTATAGCCTACTCTTAGAATAAGAGTATAAGACTGTATATTTCAATTTTATACTTTCAGCTATGTGGGGTAAGACAGCTGCTTAGAATACCAGTGACAGACTTACTCAACCTTATAATGACAGCCAACAGATCCTCTCAGAACGGCTGCATGTCTTGAATTCCAACCACCCGTTACAATCGATGAGATTCCACCATATCAGGTATAAGATTTTTACGGAAACTAACAGGATAACAGCCAGACATTTAGAGATTTCTTTTAAAATGTAATGTATTACTATTACTATTACTTCTGACAAAAATTGATGTAATGCATTACACAATAAATTACTTTTTGAATATTGTAATGACATTACTATTACACATTTCTTTTACTTTGATTGTTATTAATAAACATAATGTATATTGGCTCTTATTTATGAGAGTGTAAGTTAAGGAAAATATATGAATATTATTCATATTTGAGCAGGCCTTGACAAAACGAATATCTTAATAGATTCCCACAAAATGAACTTATTTACTACATAAAATCCCACAAAATATAATAATAATGCTTCCCAGTTATGGCCACATAACATAACATTACTATTACTTTTTTGAAAAAGTAATGACATTACTCAATTTTCCGGAAAATATTTATGCATTACAAGTAATGCACACTTGTAATGCATTACTCTAAATGCCTGGACTAACTGCTAGGTTGGGATTTTGCATTATTGTAATAAATACTGTTGTGTACATTTTTGTTTGTGCTAATTAATAATCATTAATTTGTACAGTAAAATTAATAATGTCAAAACAGATTCTAGAAATTGATATGTACTTTTAAATGAGTATCAGTAATAAGCAATTGGCATAATTCGTCAATCCACTAATTAGTTTTTAATATTAGTAAAAGGTGCTTAAATTTCACAAATTCCGAAGTTCTAGCATTACATTGATCTAAATTGGTATTTTGGTATATGTTTTGATATTGTACTGCAGAAATACAAGTTCTGGAAAGAAAGGTGACCCAAGATTCTCATCATAGGTTCCTGGACTATGTAGACAAATAGAAGAAGCCAAAGGCCTTGTCTTTGTAAACTACAAATACGGTAAGCTTGCTGTCTTTCATTAAAATAAACTTGACAATCGTACATTGATTTATATTGTTTTACATGATTCTCTAAAATGCTTAATTGGAGAAATAATTCATATTCTTCTATTTTTGCAGAAACATCAGCTTCAGGTAAGACTGTTTTAAGTATGATTGTGCAGTTTTTAAAGTACAAATCTGTTTCGGATTTGACGGCTTTCTTTTTAGTGTTCCTTTTTCCAACTTTTTCGTTTATTTGTGTTTGCACAGGTTTTATAATTATGTGGTCCTCAGGCACGACCATCGTCTAGTAATCTTTACAAAATAACATTTTAAGATAATTTAAAAGAGAAGATGGAGTCGATATGAGGTACCCTTAAAATAAATGCCTGACTGGACTTGTGTCGAGTCCTCCTTTGATTAATGAACAATAATTTCAGAGCATTGCTCAGCTCAAGATGGTCTTGTGGATCTAATAGAGGTGAGCTAAAACCAGGCATTGAAACTAGGTAGTTACAAGTAACTAGTTACTGTAACTAGTTACTCATTTTCCTCAAATTGGAGTAACTA
>LR142765.1:0-10062 GCA_900659605.1 Tisbe holothuriae
TTGAGATAATCACGAGATCATGAAAGGCTATATTTTATTTTTTTGGCTCCGGGCAAAAATCTCTTTTCCATAATTTCCAAGGCGGGTATATTTAAAGGTTGCGCAGATCAGGAAAAGTATGTTTCCGCACTTTGCCAGCAGCTGAAATATGTGATGACGTCATGAGGTCTACGTGCGACAAGTGAGCCAATCACCGGCCATTCTACGTGAGACAAGTCACGTGACAGATGTGAGCCAATCATACACAGTCAAGGGATAACATCTCTGCCTTAGGGCATCATTACATTCCAAAATATCGTTACTTAAGGTTTATTAAATTTGCATCAATTTAATTTATTAAACTATTTATAATTGAGTTAGTTTCTTACTGAAGAAATATATTTCCGTCACATTAAGCTTTTTGAATTAATTTATTGTCCAAACTTTAACAATTTTGTACAGAAAAAAGAAATGTTTCGTCCCTGCAGAGAGCAATGGGCAGAAGTAGATGAAAGGACAGAAAACAACAGCTTATGATTGCAGTTTATCGTTTAATTGTACAGTCCATTTTTTGATAATATTATGCATAAAGAGAAGTGTATATAATTACTCTAAACTAGGGGAGAAAGTTACCAAGAAACTTAGGAAAGGCATACACAAATTCATGTCGTAAAAAGGTGCCTGTTTTTTCATTCTCTCCTTTAGTCTTGTTCTGCCAACCGGGGAAGAACTTGTCCCCTTCTCGCAGTGCTACTCCGCTTCACCTCTGTTATACCATCTTGCAAATACCGAATGTTTAATAATATATTGACCTGCAGCAACAGCTGACTGGTTTTGATTGCTAATATATGTATATAATTTATTTAGAGACATCCCAGACTGGCAACTTTAAGCATTACTGCCAAGCAATTTTTGCCATTTCTGCCAGCAGCTTGCATTTCTGCCGAGCAAGCAATTTCTGGGACTTAGAATAACTTGGATTTTACTTCTATGAAAAATAATAGTCCCAGAAATTTCCTCGTCAGAAATGCGAAAAGTTGCAAGTCTGGGAGGTCTCTAAGGTCTTACCTGGCTCTCCTGAATGCTATTAATTGATCTTGCCCAAGGCAGTATGGAACTTTTCCAACTTCTGTAGATGTAATTCCCACTGGAATGCAGTTTACCATGCCAATTGCTTTGTTCAACCCACACTCATAAATACAGTTTGTTTGGGAGTATAAAGCAAACACAGATTTTGACTTGTCAATTTGTGTGCTTAGACGGCATGAGTTTGGAGGGTCCTCCTTAACGTCTGTAAAATGTTTTAAAGAAATTTACATTCCAGACTACAGACAACAGCTACAGATTCATATGTCGGATTTTATTTGGTTGCTGCTCACATGTGCTGTGTATAAATTACAGAGCTTCTATGGGTAGCAATAGGTAGGATAAAACGTGACTCTTTTAAGATAACGTAGCCTTCTTGATTGTATTTATTTTAGGACATGTTACAGGTCATTTGCAGGCCAAAAAGGAGCAATATTTGACAAATTAAAATTTCAGTAAGTTGTTAAAATGCTTGTATGTGGTTTTCTGTATGACCTGGCCTGTTTCATAGGTTTCATTGTTTTACCTGCGCTTGCTTTCTGAATCTGTGGCCAAATTTGTATATCACTTTTCACTCCCATTGGCAGGTCTACCCTGCCTACATCTAATGCTGTGTCCAGTCCAGAATAAGTATTACCAAGTACCACTGTGAATCCAAGACCATTGCCATGGGATAGTTGCACATCATGACTTTGAAGCACCATTGTCAGGGTGAACCTAAAATGGTAGTTTTTTAATAAAGCACCAGCATCTTGACTTGGTGCAGGACTCGTGTTCATTCAATAAAGAGGGCCCTGGGCAAGAATAAGACTTAGTGTTATTAACAATAATATGGCTATATGGACTATAGATACTGCATTTCACATGATCTCATGCTGTACAATTGGGGGCATGCCTACCTGCTTCCTGTGCCTGGTATCATAGTCTGCCTTGTTGCAGTTGTATAAACTTCCTGAAACGCATTTATGAAGTCTCCTTTTTGAAATAGCCCTATATCTGGCATAGTATTAAATGTGCTGCAGATTCCAATATCTGTTGGTAGATGACTCATGTAGTCATAACATGATGTTCCAGCAAAGCTTAGGAAGGAACGAGGACTTAATTAACAATATATGATTTTACATTGATTTAGTCCATCGTGTTTATATATGTGTATATACGTCAAACAGCATGGAATAAATCTGGCATTATCATTCATATATCACATGCGCGGTATTTGACATACTTCAGCATCAGTTGATGCTGGTCATTGGTTACTTTATATTAGCAGACGACACGTTATAGCAACTAATGTTCATGGTCTAATAATTAATATTCATCGTATTAATCACATCTTCCCGCCGAGATTCGTTGCAACTAAAGTCGCATTTGCGACATTAGTGCGACTGTCGCAATGCGGCTATAGTGCGGCATTAAGGGCGAAATTGGGGAGTTTTCATGGTAGAGGTAGGTCGGCCAAGTCATGTTGGCCATGATCATTGCATAACAGTTACTGGCGTTCGACCCGGATTCTGAATTTGACACACTCCTATTGTCTACATGGAAAATTGTTGTTGTCACAATGATGACAATAGTGCGACTATAGTGCATGCATAGTGAATGTCGTCAAATTTTGCAACGAATCTCGGCGGGTTCACCCACCTGCAATCTCCAATCATTTCTAGCTTTTGAAGTGAACGAATGTAATACGCTGGCAAAGTTGACTTCCCCAGGAGAGCAAGTGTAACTTGCTTTGATTTATCTTCAAATATTTCATAGGTAGTCAGCTCATTTTGCAGCCATTGGTCAGAAGCTTGGATATTTTTGCCATGTTTATCATATCCAATAACAGTGTCCTAAGCAGATACAAGGGCAATTTAAGCAATAGTGTATTCCTACTAAATGGGATGATGATAAGTTATACAACATCAAGTAAAGTAACTTTAAACTTGCAATCTTGCCATAATTGTGATGTACTTTAAATTTGTGCCAAAGTTACTTATTATTGAACAGGCATTTTACATCTAAAGCTCAATGATTAAACTGACATTTTTGTCCTGGGTAATTCTAAGGTAGGTACTTTAATTACAACTTACAATTACCCACTTAAAACAGATTTTTTTTTCTGGAGCAAGATACTGTCCATATAGTGTCATTAGCCTTACGTCAATGTAGGACCTCCTGTTTGGATCAAGAAGTAACACATCTGATGCCATTAACTGCACATTGGAATGTTGGCCAGAAAAATGTCGTCGAAAATCTAAAAATTAAATGCATCGTTGAATGTACACAAAAATACCGTAGGTTGAGCATATCTTGCCTCCCATAAATATAGAATCCAAGTCAAATTTCCCATATCGTTTTATTTTTGGATCAAGGACATAATTGACAGACAGGTCATCGGTATCTATAAATGAATAACCCGAGCTTTCCAAAGCTTCACGCATTGTTTGTCTAAATATAAGTTTCAAGATACTCCATTTACTATTCTTATGTTGACACTTACACTTCCTTTTCCTTAATGACAATGTGTCCAATTACTTGAGAATACTTTAGAAACAGTAAAGTAAGGTAAATACTGTCATTTGGCAGGGTCTATTAAACGGACCAAAATATTGTACTAGTTTTTGCATATATAATATATAAGGCCTGCCTGCAGTAAAGTTAAAGTAGATGTTGTTAAATTTTTATATAAACCCTCAGACCCTGAATAGAGCCAATATGCAGGGAAGTCAGTTAGTACAGATTCAACAACAGAATGTGAATTGTCTCCCAATAATGCCTGAAGTATAAAAATGTATTAATAATGTTGTAAATGGGAAGTTTTAGATTATCTACAGCTCACCTGGACTATTTCCGAGCTTGTTGTCCTTAAAGTCTGACTTAAGAGATCAATCAAATCATTTAATATAAATTTAGAAATGGGAGACGTTCTATAAGATATTAAATGGCATTTAGGTAAGACATTAGTTAAGCTGGTACAATACGGTATGAAATATCTTTGTTTTGCCCACTTTCCCCGTTAGATGGTGCACGGATGGCTGTAGGAAAAGGATGGAACGCAAATATAGGTTGAAATTGCAATGTGATGCCTATTTTCTTATTTTTCAGTGACTGTAGTGACTGAATTGCCATGATATCTCCAAAACGGTTTGAGATAATTGAAAATGGATTTCAAATGGATCTTCAACTGGGAAAATTGAACAAATTCTTATTAATAAACTTTTCTCTGTAACAGAGATTGCAATGGGAATACTTTCTGACCCCCAGTTTACTTCAGTGTATTTATAAATATTTGAGGCTTCCTGAGTGTGAATGCTTGGATAAAACAATAAAACTACATTAAAAAACTTGTGAAAAACCGGATTTCCAAAAGATTATTTTAATGGCAAAATGTTGCTAGGCATAACAAATTTTACTGAATCAATTTTGAAGTATGTGTTCCATCCTTCTGCAGCTACAGACATCCGTGGATGGTGCTAGTGGTTGAGATAGTCCTGAAACTAAGACTTCAGCTAAGTAATAGTAGTAGCTCAGCTGAGTGTTCCTCACGACTCTGTTAGGGACTTGGCAGAGGACTCAGTTGGAGGACTATCTTGACCACTAGCACCATCTAACGGGCAAAGTAGCCAAAACAGAGATATCACAATCATTCATACCATGTTAGGTTATTTATATTAGTCTTAAGGGTGCGTCTACACAGGAATATAAAAAGAAAATTTTCGGAACATATTTTCCACCTGAGCAGCAGGGCTGAGTGGGCTGATAAAAAAGGGAGAATTATTTTTTCTTCCTTTTTTACTAACTGTACCAGGAAGATCTTCCGAATAGCTTCCTCGATTTTTCTCGCCGTGTAGACACACCATAAGAGCCCTCCTACACAGGGGTTTTCTGAAGAAAAAAAACCGGGGTTTTTTCCTCCACCCCATCAACATTTTTCTAAGTCCAGAACAATAACATTGGCATTGACTTTTAATCAATGTGATTGCCAGCTCATTGATGACTCAGCCGGCTGAATATCAATATTTTTGTTTTGGACTTAGCCAAAAAATGAGGGGGTGAAAAAGAAAAACCCCGGGGTTTTTTCCTCCAGAAAACCCCTGTGTAGGAGCGCTCTAAGTCCGCATCAACAGTACTGCGAGTTTTATGTCGTGGACTTAAGGGATTTCTGGTTTTTTTTCTGCAGGAAGTGTCAATGCCACTCAGCGCTGCTCTGCTCAGCCTCGGCACGGCGCCAGGGACGGAGGAAAGAAAAAAAAAGATGATGTAAACATACCATTATAATGCGAAAAATGCACTGATTTTAACATTTTAAAAGATTATAAATATTTACTATCAATTTCCTTACCAAATGGTACTAATTATATCCATATACGACCAATATAATTACGAAAGCGCAAAGTATTTTGATAAAGCGTCTCTTACATATTTGTCATCCCTGCAGAAATCCCTTAAGTCCGCGACGTGAAACTTGCAGTACTGTTGATGCGGACTTAAGGGAAAAATGTAAACTTAAGGGATTTCTACTGAAATATCTTAAGTTTGCATCGTCAGTAATACGAGATTCACAAGTTCACAACGCAGTCTTTCACGTTGGGTTCACGACACATGCCGTAAGAAAATCTATATTTGGTGGGTAGTGATTATGACTTGTAATCATGCTATACTGACAGAAACTATTATAACTTTCTAGAGTTCATGAAGTGGGTAGTACCAAAAACTTTCTTACTGGTAGATTTACTTAATGTAAGTGGGAGATGGCAATACGCCATCTAACGGTCTAATGTGGAACAAACCACCTGTTACAGTACGCGGAGTATAATAGTAGTTATGATATTACTACTATGATGGTAAAAATGTGTACGTGAATGTACCCCTACCCTTAATAATGACTAATTATTAATATTTTATTAAATAAATTATAATCCACCTTATTTAACAAGCATATACATATGAATAGCAGGTAATTTTGCTCAATATATAAATATTAAATCAATTGAACTCCTACATCAAATGAAGTTATCAGATTCTGGAAGAAAACCTTTCAGCCTGAGTGAAAAGAACTGGAATATGATATGAGGTAATTTCATTAAAGTGAGTTGTAATTAATCAATGCACTTATATTTATACTTTACACACACCCTTTAAATAATGATAAGTTGAACAAGTACAGTAAAATTGTTAAGGTTTCATATGCTAAGGTCAAATTAAACATGCTACGTAGATGTTAAAAGGTTGCTTAATTAAAAGCAATTATACTGTAATTTAGGACAACAGAAAATGAATAAAATGTTGCATTCCAATAATAGCGCAATGTTAAAGTAATAGAGCGACCAATAATAAGGGCCCCAGTTCATGACCGACTCGACCCCAGTTCATGACCGACTTGACCCCAGTTCATGCCCAACTCAACTTTGCCAACCTACCTCGGCCTGAAACGCCTTATTATTTGGTCGCTCTTTACTTTATCATTGCGCTATTATTGGAATCCAACAATTGCAATATTCTCGGAATCCAAGAATAGCGGCAACCAGTCTCGGCGGGATAATACATATTATCCTATAATTACTGTATATCTTCCATATTTGCGTATATCCCACCCTGTAAAGTATAATTAGTATTAATTACAATAATAATAATATAATTAAGTACAGGTATAGCCCGCTGATTAATCCACACATGTAAAATAATATATTCACGGTCTGAACATACAACCAAATGCATAATTATATATAATCAATCATGTGCAGACAAAATATTATTGATCTTATTCCATATGGTTAAACTTGCATATGCAATTATGCTTATGTTAGTAAACAAGATACTTAATATTATTGTGAATCTGTTTATAATTGCATGGTAGCGATTTCTATCTATGTTGCCGTCACATTAAGGTAATAATAGTCACTCCATCAGTAAGTCGGTATACTGAGCTTTATATCCAAGCAATAAATGTTGCATTATTATAAAGAATATACTGTAATTATGGAAATAACCATTCTTTTATTAATGATAATGCAAATAATTCCAACTGGAGGAGCGCCAGAATGTGAGTAATAAATTGGGCATTAAACGGTTCCTCTTAATTTCAAGGATGTATAAGATATTTTTAAAGTTTGCTGTGTCTATATTTACTTCCGCATCCTTGCTTTGGGTCACTTTTTGACATATTTACCACCGCCTTTACTATAAAAAATCATTTTGAGCCTTGATGCTGCAACAGTACAATATCAAAACACATTCCAAAAATGTACCACTTATGTATAACACACTATAACACCACATAAAGAATGCATTTAAACACTTAATTATTATTGTGTTGCAGGGCATTAAACATTACTTTATTTTCGCAAAACATTACTATTACTATTACTTTTCAAAAATAGTAATGTATTACTTTATCATTACTTCTGGAAAAAAAGTAATGTCATTACTATTACTATTACTTTTTACATTACATTTTTAAAGGCAAACTCCAACTCTGCAGAGATGGTCTCAAAATGGCTCCTTTTTAGGAGGCCAAATTTTGGCCTAACATTAAGTAAATAGTGAGTTAGTTGGCCAAAAAAATTCAAAATTTCACTGACCCCTTTTATGGCAAACTTGGTGGAAATTTACTACATAGAAAAAAAGTAATGCACATTACAAGTAATAGTAATACTTTGAAAAATTGGGCCAAGTATTACTATTACTATTACTTTTTTCAAAAAGTAATGATATTACAGCATTTTCCAGAAAAAGTAATGTATTACAAGTAATACATTACAAGTAATGTATTAATTTAAAGCCCTGTTGTGTAGCTAATTACCTGATTAATCAATCAATAAGTGTAAGTTAACTGTTTATTACAAATAATCATGCTAAATACTCATTTAAAGATGTCTGGCAAAATGCCGGGATGTGTTTTCATATTGTACTATAAATTAGGCTGCTCATGTTGTAATCTTAACTTTATCACAAGGTTTTGCCCATCCAAAGTTGTCAATCCACAGCACCTTTCCTCCATACAGCAATGTGTTTAGAATGTCAAATATTCTGACTGTAAGCGACTGTGATTCAAGCCCACCGAACTATGCGCTGTTCCCGGAGAAGTCTGTGGACCAGGAGTTTGTGCTGAGGTTGGATCCGCCAGTGGTGATTGGGGATGTTACTGTTATTAACAGTAAAAATAATAAGGACAAAGACAGGCAAGTTAATCTACATGTTTAGAACGTCATTTTTTTTAACTGTAAGCGACTGTGATTTGAGCCCGCCAAACTATGTGCTGTTCCCGGAGAAGTCTGTGGACCAGGAGTTTGTGCTGAGGTTGGATCTGCCAGTGGTGATTGGGGATGTCACTGTTATTAACAGTAAAAATAACAAGGACAAAGATAGGTGAGTTAATCTACATGTTTAGAACGTCAATTTTTTTAACTGTAAGCGACTGTGATTTGAGTCCACCAAACTATGCTCTGTTCCCGGAGAAGTCTGTTGATCAGGAGTTTGTGCTGAGGTTGGATCCGCCAGTGGGTATTGGGGATGTAACTTTTATTAACAGTAAAAATAATAAGGAATAAGAAAGGTGAGTTAATCTACACTGTTTAGAACGTCAATTTTTTAACTGTAAGCGACTGTGATTTGAGTCCACCAAACTATGCGCTGTTCCCGGAGAAGTCTGTGGACCAAGAGTTTGTGCTGAGGTTGGATCCGCCAGTGGTAATTGGGGATGTTACTGTTATTAACAGTAAAAATAATAAGGATGAAGACAGGTGAGTTAATCTACAATTATTAGTAAGCTGTCCGGATTTCTACAGGGGGGTTGCCGGTTGTTTTATTACATGATGTTATATCAGTTAAAGAGAGCCTTAAATAGGTTTGGTCTCAGTCTGTGCCCATGAAATTAAAATGTGTAGAGTACGTTAAGAAATATTTGTAAATGTGCCTGTGACTCTTAAATATGAATATATTTATGTACCGGTAGTTGTTTGTAAGTTTTAACAATTTTTGACTATGTATACTCTTAGATCCACCAAAGACTTTGAACTCCAAGTCTCAGATGATGCCACAAATTGGACCCCTCTCCTCTCTGCTACCCTACCCAATGAACTGCAACTACCATGCCCTCAGACAAGGCATTGTGAAAATTATAACATTGATTAAAATTGAAGAAAGAATATGTCATTAATCTTTTGTAAACATAACACACAAAAGTATTATAATGTTTGTAATTGTAACTGCATGTACTGTAACTAACTGAAATTGTATATTGATTTTAGCATACAAATGTAACTTTTCTCCCTTTTAACTCTTTTACAATCAATGTAATTTGACAATGCCTGCCCAGACATCTCTTCGATCAACTCCCTACTCTTGGCCTAACATCATATTTGAAGGTTATACTGAAGACTTATCATGGTAATAGAGGACTTGGATTGCAAGCAATCATTGTTAACGAGGAAAACTCTACCAAGAGGTATAAGAAAACCTAACATAATATTACTTCATTATACACAATACATTGCACTTTGGTCTAACACTGGTGAAAATAATGATCGGAAGATAAGTTAAATTTTCCACCAGACAAATAATTTACATATTAAATTCAAGTTAATATATGTTTAAATGTTATCTGCATTACATTAAGAAATTCTCCGCGACAAACAAATCCAATGCTCCCATTATATTAATATATTAACCTAAATATATAATATTTACTGTAAGTTACTGTTATTTATACCGGGTGTTTTTTTTCAAGTTACCTCTTTAAATTTTTAATAGCTCCTTTCTAGTGCATCAGTAAACAGATAGTTACAGTTACAGTTACAGATAGTAAAAATTATAATACTCACAAAACTTTTTGTACTTTACAAAGAAGTTTGTAAAATGCACCAGAAAGGAGCTATTAACAATTCAAAAAAGTACCTTGAAAAAAGCACTCTCCACCAGTCCTGTAGATAATAAGTAGAGAAGGGCAGTAGCTCAATTGGTAGAGCGCCGGGCTTGGGCACACGACACTGATCGGTCGTGGGTTCGATTCCC
>LR142766.1:0-10052 GCA_900659605.1 Tisbe holothuriae
TTTCCGTTCGTTTTTTCCGACTAAGACATATCCAAATCCGATTTCGCTTCACAAAATGGACTTAGTTTTGGACTAAGAGGGGCTCTTAGTCGAAAAAAGAGTGAACGGAAACCGGGGTCTGAGATGATAGAATCATAGAAAGCTGAGAAGACGAGATTTCGTGAGCAGTTTGCTCAGCATTTACAGCAGAGCGCCTGAGTGGCCTGACAAGACTCAACTTGCTGTAGTTAGGAGAACCAGACTCGTGTCTGGTTCTACAAGAACATCCCGTTGGAGACCGATGGCGAGCTACAGTCCTTGACCGACGCCATTCATTACATTGCTCAGTACCCAATGCTGGCCTCGTCACTGGTGCCGCGGTCGGTGCGCAAGTCGTTGCGGCGGGCGGAGCAGGTCCCGCGGTCGGGCCGGCTGACGTTGCCGCAGGAGGAGAAGGAGGAGCCGCGGTCAGTGCGCAAATCGGTGCGGCGGGCGGAGCAGGTCCGGCTGACGTTGCCGCAGGAGGAGGAGGAGCCGTGGTCAGTGCGCAAATCGGTGCGGCGGGCGTTGCTGCGGGCGGAGCAGGTGCCTCGGGACCCCCAGCAGCAGGCGTTGGTGCGGGCGCGGCAGGCGGTGGGGCGGGACTCAATGCCGTTTTCACACGATGCCATCTAATATTCAACGCCACGATGCATCCGAAAGCATCGGGAGACATCGAGTAAATCATATTATTTATTTACGTATACAGCTATAATTCTGGTGATTACTCTAATCCTACCTTTGAGATCGAATTTTGCATGTTCCATTTCATTAAGGTTGCAAAGTCTCAATAAAAATTACCTCCTGAAAATCCGGTGTCATATATTTTCATCATTTCAATCTTTACGAAATAACAAATGCATACATGAACAAGGAGAGGGGGGTTGGCCGATTTTTCGGAAATCAATGGAAAAAATAATTGAAAATGGACAATTTTTTTGAACAAGCACCCCTAATGTAGAGAAATTTTAGGACAAGCACCCCTAATGTAGGCCCAAAAAAGGGTGACCCCCTCGTTTTTCGGAAAAATTTGGGGTCCCCCCCCAAGATTTTGGTCCGTGTTCATGTATGACAGAATGCAACAGATTCCTAGATCCTCTGTGAGCCCAAGTACAATGAACTTCATTGCAAAAGTCAATATACGTCCGTCCACAAGGATGTTTAAGTTATAAGGATTGGAGATACGACAGGTGACGAAATTTCACTGTATTTTTACTCACCTCCACCCTTTTTCTTTTCCTTTTACTAAGGCGTGCGCTTTTATTACTTAGGAGTGCGCTTTTATTACTTTCTTTTCTATGAATGATGCCACGGAAGAAATCACTGTCTTGTCACGAAACCTGACCAGACGAAAAATTGCAGCAAGCAGAATTACTACTGTACTGAGGAGTATTCTCCAATCCTTAGTACTTAAACATCCTTGATCGGACTGGTAGTACATTGCGGAATCCAAAGTTAATATTGTGCCGTCTGCACCACTCTAGTTCCATATTTTCCAGATACTCCAAGGTCCTTGAGGACAACATCAGTCCCAACACGCCGCACGCGACGCGGCTCCTGCCGCAGTGCCCGCACCTCAAGTGGGCGTCGCCGCACCCTCTCAACAGGACGGCGCCGACCAATCTGTACAAGGCGCAGAAGCTGCTCAGTCTCAATATTGACGTTGCGCCGCTCTACAACAGTAGGAAGGTCAGTGACATGCAATATTAAAAATATGAGCTTGTAAAGAGTTAGTGCATGGCCTAACATAAGACTACCGGGTACTGTGAGAGCACAGGCTTGGAGAACATTTTTCTCGATAGAGATTTTTCTAGTTTACTTGTCTTTGACTCGTTAGAAGTCTTCCAAATATAAACCTTTTAAATTAGCACAAGGTTTCTGTAAAGTATTGAGTTAGCTGACATAAGAACGACGAAAAAGGGTTCTTCGGCCGTTTCTTGCATACTTTTTGTACAGGAGTATAGGAGGAAAACGACCACATGCATAGGATGTATCGGAAGAAAAGCATTTTCCCCGAGGGATTATTTGAAATTTGAAGAGAAAACATGTCTGAAATGACTGATTCAATTTGAGAAAAATTGTCGTTTTAAGTGGGGTTCAATAAGGGTTTATGAATGAAAGTTGTGCATACGACTGCCTATTTATTGATTATAAATTTGAAACGTTTGGGGAGATATATATGCAGAATGTTTCTGCTTAAATCACACATTAGAATTCAATTATAGAGAACTATTAACTCTATTATCTCTGTTTAAATTGATTCATACTAGTGCAAACCTTGGTTTAAGGAAGAAAATCTGAACTTTGCTTAACTTTTCCTCTTCCCTGGAGAACAACATCCTTTATTCTTGCGCAATCTTTCATTTTCGAGCTTTCTAATCTCAGGGGCATAGTTAACGTTCTTTTTGTACCTTGCGATTCCTTGGTTATGGTGTATTTAACCTTTAACGTATAACCAGTAGTACATAGTTCGGAGCGGAGATTTGCTTTCGACGTCACGCTCAAATAACTCGCTTAGTATCCTGATATAAAAGGAAGCTGTTTTGTTTGAAATTGGACCATTTATGCAAATAAATCTTTGTTTGTGCAAGGAAGGTAGAAAGGGTACAAAAACAAGATATTGGATGTGTATTCTCAGGTACTGAGGCCTAATAATATTATGAACAAGACAAAGACCTCATTACAAGTTGCTTTGCTGTGCGTATTAAATACACAGTTTTGTCTGCAATAAGAGCGAGCAGGAATGGCGGGTTTTGCTTAGTACGAACTATTTTTATTTGTGTTTTTATCTTGCCGATGTTATAAAAGCTCTGACGAAAAATTCTTCTTAAACTGGAGGCTTCTGACCAGTTCATCATATATGCAAAAGTGATTTTTCCCCTGAATGTTTTATGCAGCAATTTATACTATATACGAATATAAAGAATTTTAGCCATTTTATACATGGTTCCTTCATTATAGATGAAAAGATAAGTAAATAAACATTTTAACGAGTGAAAACCCGACCTTGTTCACATATAAATCTATAACCAATCGAAAGGTCGTCTTTGAAAGAAAGTCTGACTTCACCAAGGAAAAAACTATGAATGTACCTCAAAGTGCTTGTACTAGCAGAGAAGGACCAAAGTACATTTCTCTGTACGAAGGGACAGCTTACAGTTTTGTGAACTGATGACGTGAGCGCTCCTAATGCGAGAATACACGGACCTTGTTTTAGACATACTTTTAGTGGAACAGATGCCAGCAGCTATAAAACATTACATATGTATTTTAGTGCGGTGTTCTAATATAATGTGCTATTATTGACTTCGTAAGAATGACAATACAATCGTGTGAGAGTAGCAAGCAATGATAAAGTACTTTCCTTTCTCCCCTTAGGACCCTCTGAACCCGTCCTCCTCCTCCGACAACAACAACGGCCCCGTGTTCGAGGTCGACGACTGGATCGGCGTGCACGACAGCAGCGTCTTCGGCGCAGACGATCACGTGACCTGGTCGGCGTTGTGGATATTCTCGCTGCTCTGTGTGGTCTGCGCCTTGACATACAGGTATGATAAAGAACGTTGAACTATTAAACTTTTGAAAAGCTTAAAAGGTAGCATGGTAACATCAATAAAATACATACGTAGATAACAATTTCATTTGGAAATTTGGAGACCTTGTGCTTACCTTAACTCGATATTACCATGAATTTTTTTATGATCATAAGTTTAAACTATCTGTATTAACTGTCATTTTGGGATACATATCTGTATCTGAGACGAACAAACCTTTGACTCTTGTCTGTTTTGAATGATAAGTACAGCTCCTAGTATAACATATTCATAAGCTCATCAGCCGAAGTAATGTTAGGGAAGGAAACTGAGCTCCTTCTTTGATAAAGTACTTAGGCCCAAACAAATGAATATTCAATGTCTTTGTGAGACACCTGTATCCAACTGGAAAACAGCCTTCATTTACAGCTGTCTATTTCTGTGACGGAAAGAAAGGCTTTTTATTTTAGAGTAGGGTACGCCGCGATATCTTCCCAAGACGAAAGGGATATTATTAACGTTAATTATGTACACATGTAACGACAATACTGTTCATTTCAGATATTACCGTTCTCGGTATCGCCTTCGACGCCGTAAGCCGAGACTACAGCGACTGCTTGGAGCCGTGGCTGGGCCGAGGAACGTCTGAGTTATTATACACAAAACTAATATCGTTCTGAACACTCCAGTTGTGATATAGACTAGTACTGTTTAAAAGTGTTTGTCAAAGAAAGGACAAGTGTAGCAATGATAATAGGATTGTTTTGGGGACTGAGGATTTGTGGATTGGACTATTTTGGAACGTGTATTTTTAATTATGTTTGTTAATTAAACTGTGCGTCTAATATATGTTTCGTATGTAATCAATTTGACGGAGCACAGTGAATTGTGCTGTCACTTCTAGGAAAAGAAAGAAAACACAATATTTAACATAAACAGTAACACATTATGCTTTGTAGAACGAGTAGATATAATACTGCACAATAAAATTCATACTGCCTCTTTTGCTAATATAAGTGATCCTTGTTAAATAATTCCGTGTCTGTTAATGTTATTTACTGCAAAAATGTCAAAGTTTTTATATCGTACCCTTGCCTTGCTCAATTTTCAGCAAATAGATTATTAGGCCCCTAATCAAACTTTTATTATGATCCCCAGCAGAATATTTCAAAAGTTTGCATCACTCGAGAGATCCGACGAAAATTTATAGCAAACAACTTGGCTCAATATAAAAAAAACTCTTGCTATTAACATCATACATACAGTGACCGTTGGTAACTCTAGGTTGCGGTTGTGGTAACCACAGACGGGGTCCACAGCCTTAGTGAGTATATTCGTACAAAAGTTTATGTATTAACAGGAACCCTTATTCGTACTAATGCTAATCTTGTATGATGTCAAGCAGGTTATTCCTTCTACGGTGTCGTCGTCGTCTCCCTGGTAAAATATTCCCTTGACAAGAGTGGCTTCTGAGAATCCGGCAAAAAGTCTCTTACCCTTCACATTCAGGAATACACTTTTTCTCTGCCTTTGTGTGTACTCTCGGTTTACAAAGGGAAGAAGATTCTTTTAATCCCGACCATATGTTATGCTACGTTTTACCCAGAATGAAACTTCTGGTTAATGATCTATTATTGTTAGTTATGCTGTTACAAATCACAAGTTCTGCGCTTCTGATTCACCGTGTATGATACTTCGTAACTAATTCTTAAAATGATTATTTGAAAACGTTTTCGAAGTTAACTCAAACATAATTAATAATTAATCCTGATAGCATTTAACCTTAGTATATTCTTCCCCGAGGGGCCTTTATATATACGCTCAAAGAGAGGACACACGCACAGCCCTAGCTTTTGTCAATTTCAGCGGAAAGGCCACTTTGTACTCTTCCCTCTCTAGAACCCACTGCCCACTCTTGTTTCATTTTATTTCTGTACTGTCAAAATAGTTTAACTCACCTTTCTTCTATTTGTTTAACATGAGTTTTGGAATTAAATTTCCACTATGTACGATTTTTTCAAATAATGACCAACGAGTGATGCTTTTTGCGTTTCAGTAATTTTATTATGGATGATGTAAACACTAAAAAGTCCATAGCCAAAGCTAATTTGTTGGCCGTTTTGACTTCAAAAGGATGCTGCCTAAACTGACCTTGCCTTCATGAAGTATCTCCAGAGCAACAAGCCTTAATGATAAGAGAAAAGGAGGAAAGAGACAGCTGGACAAAACTTCCGTTCTGTCATAATTGTAAGGAATTTGGTCTCCATCAGTATTTCACAGGGAGGGAAATTAAATGTTAGTACAATGTACAAATTATTTTGTTCATGTGCAGCAGGAGCAAGTCTAGCTTGTAATCTTAATCATTGATAATAGAGAGAAAGCACCTTGACCCTGACAGACAAGATTGTGTACTTGGAACAGATAAGAAGCTAGCCTCCACTGCTGACGGCACAAACTCTCCTTGTATTTACCTAGCAGCAGCAGTGCAGTGTGCAGTACTTCTCTCTGCCTCTTGCCTCTCTTGGAGCGCTCGAAGCAGGGTACACATCTTGTTCCATCTCGTCACCAAGGAGATCGAGAGATAGCAAAGCAACAGCGGAGAAGAGACCTTCACCGTCGATGGCTCCGTGAAGGGAATGTCAAATGGTATTCAACTTATGGACAGAATGCCTGGTGTGTGTATTCTAGTGGCATGAGAAAGTAGATTAGTTTGAATTTTGAGCTATTTTTCCTGGTGCAGTTGATAATAATACTCGTGCAGCTGTTACAAGGTTATGTGCACGAGCTTTAGTAAGAGGAGTTCTTGAAAATGATAGCAAGTTATTAGGCGTGAGAAATCTATCTGTTTGATGTTTGCGTAGCATGTTAATTGACTCTCATTAATGCACTCATTAATTTTCTTGTAAGTAACCTCCTTGCTTTGTACTGCCACTCCAACCAAGTAACATTTTTAAACATAATTAAACTGCTGTCCCCGAGGGCTTCGTACGTTTTATTCAAAGGTGACCTTTAAAAATACAAAAAAATACTGTACTTTCAGGCGGGCCTGATTTAAAACAGCTGTGTCTAACCTATTTTACATTCATCAAATCGCCCTAAATTGACTATCATTTTAATCTATGCACCTAAAACGGGAATAGTAATCGACAGCAACATGTTAACAATATAAAAAGCGTACTTTAAAGCTGATCATAGGAATATATTTGTACTAGTTACAGGCCCCCAACGCGCATTACAAGTGACTTTGACCATTAATGGGTCAATAATATACTTATACTGTGATTAGAAGCATTTTTGTGAACATGCTTAAATGCATGTCAGGCAGGATAGTATTTAATGTTGTACTACGAGAGTAAATATATACATATGTCATGAACCTACTATATATATAGTAGGTTCATGACATATGTGTAAAAAGAGTTGCAGTTAAACTGGCGTGTTATACGTATATATAAAAAATCTTTTGAGAGGAAGGAAAATGGAAAATTAACCGAAAAAATTCTTCTTTTTCTCAAAAGGCAAGAAGGAAATTGGAAGTTTTTCGGAGAATTAACCAAAAAACCACTGCAAAAAACTTCCTCCTTTTCTTCCCATGTAGGAGCTCTCTAAGAATGTAAATTACTCCCTCATACTTGGCTTAAGAAGTTTCCTTATGAAGTAAAGATATAAAATTTAGAGTGGGAAATTTTATGTGGGACTAATATTTTCACCCACTTTGTTTGCCATATTTTGATACCACTGTGCTGAAGTTGTCCTAAAATTAATGGTTTTCAGCCCAATCAGTGTTATAAATTCAGTCTCATGTCTTACTTAATAGTCTACATGACACTTTTAAGAACTCTTACATAACCTAAAATAGTATTTTCTCCCTTGGAAATATTTATTCATGTGCTTAATATAGGTTATTGGTCTTTGTTTGATTAAAACAAGGGTGTTCAACATCAGGTTCATTACAAAACAGGAGGGAAATGCCTTTAAGGGGTGTTTATACAAAATTTCCTACTCTCCTCTATCTTTTTTTACTTCATAAGAAAGATTCCCACTGTCCCCATTTACAAGATATAAGCATTTGTAATAGGGACACGAATTATGAAACACCCTGTATATATATACAATACTCCTTCTTTAGTCCTTGATTTTAACTTTTACCTTGATGTTAACTGCCTCCTCCATATGTACGAGTATTACTGTCTATGGTCTGCTCCCCTTGTTGAGTTCATCTTACTCAGCTTCTTTTCATCGGTGTGACCGAGAATGAGGCAGGATTGCCAGTTGAACAGAAAAATTGTAGGTCCGATCGGTATCGGTTTATTATTCAGTGAACTTGCTAGCTATGGAATATTAAATCTAATAAGCAAAACAATTCAGACGAGCGCCAACCCTGGGCTGACTCGAGGTCGGAACCTAGTCTCCGAATAAGCATGTCTGTCTGGCGAGACCGAACTCTCACACGGACAAACAATCAAGCACCACAATATCATTGTCCGTCTGGAGTCTTTGAATTCGAGATGCCCAAAAGAGAGATGCATAGACGTTATAAATGTAGGAATATTTTGTAATAATATTAGTTGGAGTCAGTACATATCCTGATTATTTCATTTGATGATAATGTGTATGTATATTTACAATTTGTTTTAGCTCAATGACGAATACTGAAAATACTATAATATTCAGGTCATAGCAGATGAAAGCATTTACTCCAGGGATTATTATTATTACATCCGCATCATACGATTCAGTGCATTCATACCACTGTATTCTTCCTCTCTAATATCATTCTCCCATTATCTCGTGACGAACGAATAATGAAGAAATACAAGTTCTCTGGATGGCTAACGTTATTATATGTTAGCGTGTATCTTCTTTCCTCTCTTGAGAGCATAACTATACACTTGATATTGATCATAAGAAATAGTATTTACAGTAGCTAAATAATGTAATTACAGTTGAATTAAATTAGCAGAACGATTAGTTATGTCTCCACGCACCGTCTGTCCGATAATTAGGTGGCATTATTCATTCCAACATCAGGTCAGAAGCTTTCTCTCTTTCCCCCAAGCTGTTCTGTACTATCTCTAATTCTAGTTAGAGGCCCTTCTTCTTCTTCTTCACTTCCACATTTTCTGTGGCTCCTCTTTCAGGATCTCTGTCTGGAGGGAAAAGGACGACGAGGAGGAAAACTCGGTGGCTGCAATAACAACATGCAAGCTGGTTTCTCTGTTTCTCTTTCTCTTTCTTTGGCTTTAGTTCGATCTGAAGGTCTCCTTCTGTGCAGCTGCGAGAACTGAGGCAGTCAGAGTAGGAATGAGAATGGCCTTTTTTATGCTGAATACGACGCAGTTGTGTAGGAGTGCACTATGCTGGATCATGGATGGCTTAAAGTTCTTGTACTTTTTGTATCACTCCGGTTTATTATTTATTAATGGAATATGATAGCTACACACAGTTTTTAATTATTAAAATGTAATTGTGCAGTCCAATCAGCTCTAAGTTAAATAAAATGCACATATTAGTTATCTGACAGGAGCAGAGTGTCGAATTAATTACGTACGTAGCAAAGAATAAACATCACTGCTGATCACTGCCTTCTATTTCTATCATACATGTAGGTGTATATAAAAGATTATAAAGGCTCATATTAATTAGCACATATGTTATTAAATATTATATTTTACATTATGAAGTTTAAAATGCGCCTTAATAGAGACGGTTTCTTTTTAGTGGAGAAGTAATCATCATTTGCACTTAATAATACAGACTTATGGTTCCCTTCTAGAAGAAACCCTTCTTTACTTCTTTCCTTAAAGCAATGCAGCAGTCCTTCTGTGATAAACGGATCGTTACAGTCAGCCTGTATTGACTTTACTGAGCATAAAAAGGACAGCTTTTGTTTGACTTGGACATTGGACACTCCTGTCACAATAATAATAAAAGTCTGAAGAAAAGATTGGATAAAAAAGACGTAATTTCTCAAGCCTGGGGTTAGAAGAAAATACTATTTATATATTTGACTAAAATAGAACCCACTTGACACGCGTATTATGTAAAGTAAGTTGAGTTGAAGCAGCATTTATTATGTGAAATTCTTGGGAAGACATTTCAAATTTAATAAAATGATTAGGCGAGATTTTGTGACGTCGAATACCGACATTTTACATGGAAATGTAGGAAACGTACATATTCGTACTATTTGCAGTACAGTAATGGCGCATATATTTCTAGATATGGACATGTAAAGTCTATATATAAATGCAATTCGTCAATTTTTTATTTTTGTATACTCGTGTGCAATTACTCGTACCCCAATATTCTATCGAACATAATGTTTTATTAATATGTTTTATGATCTTGTACA
Organism: Tisbe holothuriae; assembly: GCA_900659605.1. Lineage (NCBI taxonomy): Eukaryota > Metazoa > Arthropoda > Copepoda > Harpacticoida > Tisbidae > Tisbe > Tisbe holothuriae. The sequence goes on from LR142766.1 coordinate 9,907, forward strand.
TATAATTTTCTGTTAAATATTACCAATAGATGTCACTCTCCGATAGGCGACGAACAAGTTTAATATCCATTTTTGTCTTGCTGTTCATTGACATATTTTGTCTCAGTTAACATATAATATGCCACTGAATTAATCCAATCACATTC